>QNGE01002846.1:11135-37026 GCA_008508345.1 Paragonimus westermani | reverse complement strand
ACGATCGTGAAACACAACAAGTCTGTTCACATCTTCGTTGCGCACAGGCCACGTTTCCGAACTATGAAGCAAGGCTAAACGAGATGAAGAATCACACACCCCTCCTTTCGACAACGACTAGACGACTCCGAGGACTTAGATAACGCAAGCTAACAAAAACAACTCGTGCTTTTGCAATCCATACTGCTATCTTATCAGCAATACCATAAGCTCACGAGATAGGGCTACCCAAGTATGTCAAGGTGTCCGGAATCGCAAGGAAACTGCCTGCAGCCAAGAAGGTAGGAGTGGGAATGTCCCGGTCTTGAAGAAGCACTTAACAATCTTAAGTTATGAAACACATTCCACGCAAAAAAAACTGGTCACTCACATTCTCCAGCACGGTCCCTATGTCTTCGGCAGATGGGCCAATTAGGACAATATCATCCAAATACAGTCAATCTAGCGCAAGAAAAAAGCTCAACACCAAACTCACCGGATCCCTCAAGCGCACCACCCACAATACGGCCCATGACAAAACTAACACAAAAATCGGGAATTTGGACATCCTGGACAAACATCCGATGCAGTTATCCATAAACTCGCACATTGCCTGGCCTGCAATGTGGGCATTCAGTGACCTCAACAGATTCATGTAACACCCTGGAACTGGCACTACATTGCGAACAACGTAGTCGCACTGACTGTTACGAGCAACCGAATCCAAAGCGGCCTTGAGGTCTAAAAAGATCGCGAACCTCGATTGCCAGTACGAGTGCCGATGCCCCAAGATGCATCGCAGGGTAAACATGTGATCAACGCACCCACGACTAGATCGGAAGCCTGCCTGCTCTTCACGTACCTGACTCTCGATGGGCATAGTGAGCCGACGTACTACGACGCCAATGAGTAGGTTGGATGCAACACACACTACACTGGTCCGTCCATGGTTGTCAAATACAATTTGAACACACTTTCTCATAAGCATCAGTCACGAGGTACCCCTTCAGTTTCACAAACTGTCTGTCTGCAGCAGTTTTGTCAGTTGGAAAGAGACGGAGAGAGGAGAACTGGTCTGGGAGCCTAGTTACACTTGAGTGAGTTAAGCTCCGCGGCCACCTCTGCTTCGGACGGACTGCTGTCTGGAACGCAACAACTGACCACTACGGTCGGGTCGTCCACGCGGTCTTGTTGAGGCTAGCTGAACTGTTCCTCAAAATGTCTAGCCCACCTGCCAAGTCGGCGCGATCGTTCGGTGATATGTGAATCACCTTGTTCACTTATTATCACTGGTGAAGATGGGTTGTTTAAGCGCAGTGTAAATAAAAACTAAGCCAGGGCAACAGAAGAAGAAATAAGTAAACCCATTGTAGACTTTTAAGTGCAAACTGATATTCGCCTGAAATCATTTTAAAAAAATTAATATCTACAGTTCGCTAGGAGCTGAATTTCTTTGACAGAAAACATTGAGCTGTAATGGATTACAGCATACTATTAGAGTCCTAACTTCAAAATGAAATAACTGAGTGGGAAATACTGGTGCATAAAAGATGTCCACTTCACACAGAAATGTTTTTCTCCACCGATGACAATGTGCTATTCCAGAACCACCGTGCATCGATATCATGGGTGTTAGTACAGTTGCGGGGCACCGAAAATGTGTCTGTGATGGTTGTGTGCCTATAAATACTCTCTTGATATACATGAGTCTTCCTTTTATCAGGATTTGCTTTCTTTTCGCTAGATATGATCAATAAAAAGCTACATTTGAGTTAATGAAAACCGCGCATGACAGACGAGTTATATTTGTGGCGGCGCAGAGGAGCATGTGCAATAACATATTACGCTGCTACATATTTGCATTGCTGCTCTATACAGTTCGATTCAAATTTGGTTAGTGAAGTGTTACAGAACGAAGTTTAGACATCCATTTGAAACTTCAATTCGATCATGCTATGTGGGCTTCGTGCAACTTTATAATCATATGGAACTGGAAGATGCCCAAATTTAGCGGGCACTCTAAGCGGTTGTATAAACGGTACGTAAACTCCACGCTAGTTTCAAGTAGCATGAATGTATACCAATTATGGTTTAAAGCATTCGTTTTTTGGATTAGTCTACCATAGTGACTGAAGCCAAAGGACGCCTGCGTACATCACTCATTGTCAGTGGTTTGCGCTACATCAGTTGTGGTTCCAGACACACATCTGAGTGTTGAATGCTCATTCTACTAAAGGGGCGTAAGAAACTAACCGGTTCACTTCCTTACATGCACACGAAGTTAGTGAATACCAATTGAACGGAATAACACTTGTATGAGCCCGAAGTTGAAAACATCAATTAGAGAAAGTTCAGTACACTAGTACCATCATGATCAAGGGAGCAGTCAGACGAGCTCCGAACGACATTTATGTAGAGAGGCAACCCTGCAAACGGGATCACGATCACAGAAACCGATCTGATTTAGGCCCCTGCGACCAGAACGGATGAAACCTAAGAGTATGTGGATATATAGCGACGTACATCCCAAATTCCCACATTCAACTGGAGACGCGATAGACAATGAAAAAGTTCGATCCCTCAGTATTCACTCAGAGTAGCAAGGTTAGCCCATCATGCACGCATAGAATGAATCAATCCACAGCAGACACAGATAGATGACGGTCGCACAAGTATGTCTGATGTGTGAGTTTGCAAACCACTTTTCGAAGGCCTGGCCATATACCCAATGATACAGAATGACTCGACTGATCAATCCAGATGAACTGCCATTACATAATACCGCGCTATTGGCAGTGCCTCACTGTCCATTCCATTCATATTTCCTGTACCCATTCATCAGAAGGGGTAAGCGTGCGGCAGACTGGATCAAATCTTCACGTTAGTAAAAAGTCAGTGCGTACTGTTGCCGATACCTTTTAACAAACACACCCACAACAAGATTGAAGCGAACAGATTCAATTTTGATGTCACCAATAGGCACTTATCTTCTCTGATTCTATTTGCTCTAGATCGAATGCTTTTACAAAACCGTGTTAAACTATCACGAATTTCATTAGAAGTGTACGTTTTCTTTGTCAACATTTCGCATAGTTCACCTAACTTCCATTCTCTCTTGCAAATCACATGCCCATGGTTTGCAGAAATTGATTGCATGCGGTCATCGTCGCTAAAGCCAAAGGAACGTTGAAAAGCAAACACGTTTGACCTTGTTGGACGCGTGTAGAGTGGGCATCACATAGTTCGACTGTGTGTGGAATGAGGCGTTCAATACAGACAAGATGGGATGATTGTGCCAATCTGACTGAATGATGAAGAAAATATGTTAGTCAACTACCATTTACATTCCACAAAAATCCGTGTTTTTGTTTGAAACGTGAATTCAAACGGAGCCAGTACATGCATGACCTACGGAGGATAGTTAGTAGCAGTCTAAAAACCCAGGATGAAAACATTGCGGTGGACATTGTTCCATAATGAAAGATTGCTAAATGGTAGAATGACAATTCGAATTACATACTTTGTTCAAAGAATGAACTTTGATTTTTCCGAGTCCAATGTCCCGCAAATCTCGTTCTGCATCAACCTTCAGGTCGTTGGAGACTGACAGCCAGATAGCTTTTTTGCGATGGCGCAAATAGTTTTCGTACAGAATTCCGGCTATGGTACGGCCTTTGCCGACCCCAGCACCATCACCTTTAAATGAATGTAAGATATTTAAAGTTCTAAATAAAAAATTTCATACAAATGACGCATTAGTGAAATGAAAATGGTTGGCGATCGGCAGGCAGTGTAAAAATCATGCTTCCTTGAGGAAAAAATAGCAGGCAACAATAGTGGAGAACGTGTAAACATCATGAAGAGTGATCTCATCTAGTGGATCTAATGAACGAAAGCAACGTGGCGTGACGTCACGAGAGACAACTGGGTGACTGACGAGATAATGGAAGTGACAACACGCGGAAAACGAACGGAAGTGAATTGATGGGGACACGCTGATGTCGACAGCGTAACATGTAACATCTGAAGAAACTGTAAATCAAGCAAACAAGCGGAGGTTACACAACTAGAAAAACGTGGTCATTATCAAAAGGAAGGCTACTACTGAACAACATGAACGTACAAACGAAATAATATAAAAAGTTGGACAATCACTCTCCAAATCAAAAGCTCGAACTGTTGAAGATGATTCGATCAAAACGCTAACACACAGTATTCGCACGGAGTTCAGATGATTTGTTAATAGCAGTCGAGGGTATTCTTTTGAGCACCGGGTGAACATCATCGACAGCAGCGATAGCCGATCTTTCTTCATGCACATTCTTGTCCCTGATGGTCATCAAGCCAAGTTAGGACAGATTTCACCCGCTTTTCTTGTCAGGTTGTATGTGACAGACGTCTAACACCGTCCGTTTCGCAACATAAACAGGATAGTCTGCTGCACACAAGGTGGATGGGCGAAAACATGTTACTGCTGACCCCTCCCTCCAAGGTCTTGTACAATTTAGCTTTCAGGCCAAGAGTAGTCGTGTTCCCGAATCTCGTCACAGCGAGACTGGACTTTAACGCGATGTGACGGCTTGCGTATCTCGGTGATCTACCGGGCTAAACTGGACAATGTAACCATCACACGGACAAAGTCACTCATGCCAGACAGGCCAATAGGTAGAGATCCGATAAACCACAGTCTCCTGGTTCTCCAGTTTGAGGGATGGAAGACTGGCATCCCTTCTTAGGAAAAAGTGCCATTTTTTGTACAGCGTTATCTACCTGCTGACTTGCGGTATCGGCTTTTCAGCTGAAGGCTTTGGTTGAGAACCTTAGTCATCCTCCTATCTAGTTTGGGCATCCTGGCGGTATCTCGACCCACAAACGACCATGAATACTCAAAACAGCAACAATCCCACACTACATCGGCCGACCAGTAGTATAAACCGCATCATTTGTTGCAGACAACATGGCGGATAAGCGAAAACATGTTATTATTGAGCCCTACCTACAAAGTCCTATACACTTTAGATCTCACGCTCCTCCCGGCTCAAGTATCCGGTAATCACTTCACAGGTTACATAACAGATATAGCTAATCATGATAACAGTGTCAGTAAGTCTCACCTCTGACCATCCAGTCACAGACCTAGAATGCGAATTAATATAGGTGCTTTCAACATTTGCACTCTAAAAGAGATGGGTCAGCAGGTTGCTCTCTCACGAATGTCAAACTCGTCGTATGCAGACGTCAGGCACATTTCCAAGACTAGGATCTAGGACAGCAGTCAACGGATAACAGTGAAAGCACATGATCTGTCCACTCGAAACCAGTGGCATGTTCTGGATAACTACGCGGCCGACGCTATCGGTCAGCGTGAGGTAAGCATAGACCTCAGCATAATAGCCGCGGTTGCACTCGTAGCTTGGATTCCTGTTAACAGCAGACTTTGTACCGTCCGCTTGACAAGTTTTCATAAGGCTAACTGTAGACGTAAGATTTTCAGAAACTTATTCATTGTCTGCTTACGGTCCTACTAATTGTATTGGCGCCGGAGTCAAGGATGCCTTTCATTCGGATCTGGCCGCTCTCCGGTCGACAAGTGGCTCCGATATGGTCGTTCTGGCCGGAGATATGAGTGCAGAGATTGGCCGCCTTGATGAGGCCGAATCTCGTCTAGGTGGCAGGTTAGGGGTAGCATCGCATTGGTTGGATAATGGTAGGCGACTTTTGCAGCTGTGAACTGAGCACAAGCTGTTTTTAGCCAGTACTAGTTTAAGGCATCGTGCACGTCATTGCTATACTTGGCGCGCGCCTTCTCCGAATCAGGCCTCGTCTTAGATAGACCACATGGCCGCTAGTTATAGGTGGCGTGGTTCCATTCAAGACTGTCGTTCTTACTGGAGCACGTAATTGGATTCGGAGCATGCATTGACATGTTTTCACTTTGTTCCTACTATTGATGGCCAACAACCCCACCGACAGCAACGACTAGTTGTTGACAAGCTGGCTATGCCATCGATAAAGCATAAGTACCAGACTAGCCTGGAAAGCTGCCTTATTGGTTCTCACCCTGAAGATCCGAATAGCTGCTGAATCCAAATCCCACAGGCCATTCGTGAAGCAGGTACTGTAGCATGCGGCACATGGGTACTTGGGGTGAACAGACATTGGATGTCGGAGAAATCCTTGGAGTTGTTAGCAGCCAGACGGACCATTCCTCTTGACAGTTCAAATGACATGGCTAGGAGAGATATCCACAGGAATCTGAAGCATAGCCTGATCGTTGATCATAAGGCTTGGCTAAGAGAGGCAGTTAAGGAAACAGAAGCTGCTTTTACTTCAGAGAACGCTGTCGGACTCTTCAGGCTTATCCCTGTTACTGGCCTCAAGCGACCTTCCGTCAGTGAAGCTATTGGCGATAGATGTCACACTCATCTACAATAAGTCCAGAAGGGTGGAGTGGTAGACGGAACACTCTGAGAGTCAATTTAACTGGCATCCTGATTTTACCGTGCTGCCGCCACAAACTTATGACGTAACAATCTGGAACTACCCAATAAAACGGGGATGTTTCCAATTGCACTTCGGCTCTCAAACGTAGTAGGGCTGCGGCTCCAGATGATCCAGTGCACGTGCTGTCGAAAAAGATGAGAAGTCGTCAAAGGAGGCCTTGACTCAACGGTTTCAATCTGTTTGGATGACGTAGACCATCCCTGTGTTAGGGTCACAAGATGATGGTTCCTATATTCAGGAAATGTGTCAGAGGTTCTTGTGAAGAACCACAGGGGAATTAGTTCGACCCCAGTTATTACCAGGGTTGTGAGATCCATCATACTTTGTTGACTCAGTGCGGCTGGGGAGGTACAGGTTAGAAAACAAAAGGGTT
Organism: Paragonimus westermani; assembly: GCA_008508345.1. Taxonomy (NCBI): domain Eukaryota; kingdom Metazoa; phylum Platyhelminthes; class Trematoda; order Plagiorchiida; family Troglotrematidae; genus Paragonimus; species Paragonimus westermani. The sequence goes on along the minus strand of QNGE01002846.1, from coordinate 30,170 downwards.
TCGTCTTGGACCAGAATGCATTGATAGATTTGTCAATTTTCCACCAAATTCTACAGAGGTGTTCTACGTAGCAATGGCCTACAATTACCGAACTTATCAATTATAGACGTGTGTTAGATTCGGTGGATCGATTCACACTTTTAGAGTCACTTAGACGCCGGGTTGTAACGACCAAATATGTGAACATACTGTCGGCGCTTTACACTCATTCATCAGCTCGGGTTAGGGCTCACAGTAAAGTGTATGACAGTTCTAGCACCATGAGCCGAAGGCGTTGAATGAGAACGTTAATCGTTCTCCTGTCAAGGGCTGGACGTCCTGGCAGTATCTCAGCCCACACACAACCATGAATCCACACAACACAAACAATTCCATACCGCATTGGCCGTCTCGCAGTATAAACCGGGTCGCCCTATCTGCTGCATACAGCAGGGTGGATGGGCGAAAACATGCTACTACTTATCCCTCTCCCACTGTCATATCAAATTTAGCTATCAGGCCCCTCCCGATCCTCAATTCTGATAACTTCTCCGCAGGTCCCACAGCAGATATAATTAATCATAGTAACACTGTGCCGATAAGTGCCAGCTCTCGCCACTCAGTCTCAGACCTCCCTCGTCCTGTGCTTCGACCTAGAACTCAAATTAATATAGGTGCCTTCAACGTTCGTACTCTGAAACAGATAGGTCAACAGGCTGCTCTCGCACGAACGTTGGACTCGCTACATATCGATGNCATTGCGGCTCTCAAGCGTAATAAGGCTGCTGGTCCAGATGACCTCGTGCCGGCACTTTTCAAAGAATGGGGAGAGGCGTTAGTAGAAACTTTGACTCATTTGTTTCAACTTGTGTGGACGACGGAAACCATCCCGCGAGTTGGGGTCACTCGATAATAGTTCCTATATTCAAGAAAGGTATCAGGGGCTCTTGCGAAAACCATAGAGGAATTAGTTTGACCCCAGTCAGTTCTCGGGTTCTAGCATCCAATATGCTCCACCGACTCACTGCAGCTCGGGAGTTAAACATTAGGGAAGAACAGGCAGGCAGGGTTTCGCACCGGAATGACCAGGCCAATGGAAGAGTCTGAACCGTTCGGGCTGTTGCACCCTGTAATGTCTTCGAAAAGTAGTTCTGTTCAGTAGCCGCGTACATGTGGTTAGAAGCCCTCAGTTCTACGCATTAGGACAAGGAGCAGACAGACGAGCCGGGAAAATTTGTATCACATATACAAATTGAACAGAAGCAAGTTACTAAGTAGGGAGTGGTGATGCGATGAAGAACAGAACTACTAACAAACGAAGGGGATCAGTAAAAATTCAACCAGTCAAATTGCTAGTTACTGTACGGCCTTGTAAAAGGAGACTGGTTCTAACAGAGACGCTGAAGAGGTGTAAGCGGTTGGCTAAAGTGACAAAGAATATTGAGAAAACGTAGAGGGAGACCAACGATTGGACAAATGAATGATCAACTCCACGTTTAGTCTAGATGCTACGTTTGAAAAAGAGAAGCCAGTGGCCGCTAAATGAGCTAAAGAACTGTGTAAAAAGACGAAAGGTGCATTAGCATAAAAATTTCACACCATAAGTAGACCACTGAGTTCAACTGAAGAGAACAGGAAATGTACGACTCAAGAAACGTAACTTGCATAGACTGCCATTTTGATGCTTGCACACAAGGCTTGAATGCCTGGAGTATGTTGCTGATTGGACCCCACGATGTCAAGACAGTTGTCAACCACTTTGTTAGCAGCCACTGAGACTAGCTAAGTTCAAATAGTATGAGCGCGACGTAGAAATAAGAGCACGGCACTCAGTGAAAGAGACAAGAAAGAATGCAATTTCTTGTGAGAATGTTCTCCGTAAAATCTGAGACCAGATTCTACTAACAGTTTACGGCGAATACATCCAAATAGAGACACTAACAGACAGCTTTTCAATAGATGGAAAAGGCAGTGATGGAAGACTAAGAGAAGACATCTCGCATTGAATGCATCAGTATCCATGAGTGGCAAATAGAACTTATTGCGAGCTCACCAATTATGATGGCGTATACTATAAGAAGCAATACGGCATAGTCTGTTTGTTGGGGAACAGTATTTGCGAATGTACAACAGTGATAAATAGTAAACAGACATAGATGGGGATACGGTTATTATATTTGTTGGACGAAGGAGAAGTGGGAGTCTGCTAAAAGGAAGCCATTTGATATTCGTTGTCAGAGGTTGCGGAATGGGAAGTGTGTGCCTGATATTTGTACATAGCTGAACATCACCAAATACTCACCGATCAAAAAACCTGCACGCTGTCCATTCGGGAGAATACATTCGTGTCGTTGGCATGCGTAGACAACGGCTTCCAACTGCAATGCTGATACATATCCACGCTCGATCACTTCATCCGGCAAAATGAGCTTATAATGGACGTCAGGAGGAGAAACACTAGACAATGAACTGGATTCCACAACCGGATCTGGGTGCTTACAGCCAAGTTTTACTGAAATAGCAAGAAGAAACAAAGAGTGGACAGAAACAGTTAGTCAATTCCAATCTGTCATGAAGAGTGTGTAGCTTTCACTATGAAATTGCACGTCAATGCACATGCACTCTCTTCTAACCATAGATCGTTACAGTTAACTTCGCCGGATGTTTATGCGTATTGAAAACACATCAATTTTCATAAGTCTACATGTTTCTCATCACCATGTCCGATTGGACACCATGTTTGGGGCACGGCATATTGTTGAATGAAAAGTGAACAAAGTTCACAGTATGAATACTCCCCGAAAAATACAGCTTTCTCGTTCTCGTGTATTGATACCAAGTTGATCCATTTCAGCTGAAAAGTAACATGTAGGAGCTCCCTCACATGTTGTTGGTAAGTTCCCAATTTTTTTTTGCCCTGTCTACAGCCGCGTTCACTCGGTTAAAATGATCTCGAAGACGCTCAATAGAATTATTGCCAGATCATCCAGATTACCAAGACAACCAGGTAAGCCAATTTAGGCGTACGTGCATGGGGGAATTACGGCATAATAATCTGGCTAAATAATATTAGGAGTACACATTTTTCTAGATAAGATTAGAAGCACTGTCGCATCGTTACTCTATGTGTACATGCGTATAGCGTGCGATCACCGGTGGTAAGTTAAGTGCCACTTCAGCGCTAAAGCTACGCTTGTCAAATATTCCTGACAGGGAAGTTGGTTGAAATAAGAAGTCCACATCCACATAAGAGAATCGAAGACGAGACCCCCTTTAAATGTAAGTGATGGGGAAGCAGTCTGGAAGAAAAATCGTTACAAAAACCAAAAGGAAATATAAAAAAACGTTTAAGGAAGATTTATCAAAAGGGCTACGAACGATATGTATGCAAGCACGCAGTTGACAGTGTCAAACAGTATGCCTAAACAGCGGTTTGTGCAGGCATAAGGTCTCTAACTACAGAGACAAAATCGACTAACTATAACCAACGATACTGACAAGGTCTTCAGTGGCTGCGACCGCATAGCTGTCAGGCATATCTGTGGTCCTAACAAGAACGGCTGGTCTCAGTGAATAAATCTCGGAGCAGCAAGCGCTCGGACGGAACATGATCCAACCATCGTTAATACTGTGTTACCGAAAGATGGTGTATCCGAAATTTTTTGTATATAAGCAGCAGCGTTGCTCACGCGATGTGAGCTTAATAACGAAAAAGACGATGGTCAACTGATGCACATCAATTCGTACTTTTGTCACAAATGAACTTCTTCCGAATCATAGAACAAACAGGATCACATGTGTCATATGCCCTCCATTCAAGCAGCAGCTTGCTTTTATGGTGCAACAAATAACGAAATTTGTAACCGATAACAAGTGTCTTCACCATTTCTCACTGACGGCAGATGGATTTTGTCAGTCAACACAGTATTATGCCAGTGAATTAGCTGGACGCGACGCTGTGGTTTCCACAGTCTGCGGACCAGATTTTTGAAAACGGAGATGATTACCGAGAATCATCAATCATGAAATGCTTTCATTCTCTAAATCATTCGAAGGAGGGCTACCGGTTCTGACAGATAGTGGGAGACAATTTGGAGGTGCAACCTTGCTAGGATTCAACGGCCCAAGCCTGATAAGCGTTCCAGTGTCTTTTCACCCGAATGTCAGTTAACTTCACATTTGCGGGTGCATAGCTTCGTAACCAGCGACGAAAGGAAACGAGTACAGGTAACGACATGACCTGAGTCCAACAGGTTACCTCAAAATGAACGATAGGCTTTAACTGAGTGAAGCCAACAGTATCTGCATGATGCGCGCGTCCGTAGCTGAAATACACAGAGATCACGACATGAAGCAAAGCTTCTTTCAATGATTGAAGGCTGCACTCGACATACAGACTACGAGGTACACACAGCAGCCTCTCATCAACACCAGTGCCCGAACAACAAACGCATTACCAACCCAGCCTTTCTTCTGAGGCAAGATAACCAACATCAGCATTCACGTCGCTTGCTAATGAGATGACATCAGCGTGGTTAGTCCGCTTTAGCAGGTTGAGCAGAGCATTACGGAACGCAGCCTTGGCAGTAACTGAACAAATGACTAACCAGACGTCGATCGATATAATGAACACGTAGCGCTCCTCTGATTTGCATGAACAAACTTCAATCCGTGTGCTTAATCTCGCAGCACATAAACAGTTGTTTGCTGAAGACAAATTGAGCAAGCATGGAGCTGATTTAGAACTCAGTGTGGCCCGCACTCCGGCTCGATCACAAAACTCAGCTTCGGTGTCAACTGACAATCCAACAGAGAACTGCTTGAAGACTATCAAGAGGACAGCATAAGTGAATGGCGGTGCAAGAATCTTAGGTTCATATGAAACAAGAGACAAATAGGGCTCCAGATTCGAAACGGTGCTGAACAAGGGATCTTAGATTGTTCGGCCACCCGTCACAACGAACCTCGACCTTGACGCAGTGTGACTGCTTACGCATCTCGATGACTTATTGGACTAGACTGGACGGTGCGAAGAATAAATCGACAGTAACCAATGTCAGGCAGGTCACCAGGGATAGGCCTGACAAGCCACAATCTCACGCTTCTCCGAGTTGGGCATTAGAAAAAGGTTGGAGTCTTTCTAAGAAAAAAGTACCAGTTTTTGTACACCGATATCCACCCGCTGCCTTGTAGTGTAGGCTAGTGGGCCGAAGGCCTTGGAAGAGAACCATAATCGCTCTCCTGCCTAGATTTAGGCGTCCTAGTAGCATTTCAGATCACACACAACCATGGAAATTCATAAAACCATTAATTCCACAATGCAGCAAAAACCGGATAGTCCTATCTGCTACATATATCGGGCACTCTCGCCAATGTCCAATTAAGTCTCCAAGACCAGGTTACAGTAATTACTCTATAGATCACATAACGGATATAGCTAATAACAGTAACACCGTATTGGTATGTCTCACCTCACCTCACTCACATTCCGACGATAGAAAGAGTACTCGCCAGACCAACTGGATCACATAACTGTTAGGATGCGCGTCTACTAAAAGCACCAATGTTTAACAGCTGCCTGTACATTTGAAATTACAGTGGAAGTGTAAAATTGGACGGTGAAATATAGCACGTAATTGACAATGGTTGAACAATGTCAATGCCCAGTGGACAGCAACTGACACTTCTGAGTCGACTAAACCGAGAAAGTTGTTTATGAACAGATGGCCGGCGAATTGGGAAACGCCTCAAGTGATCATGATGCCAACTGCTATTCAAACGACTGGGACATCAAGACACGGTCATCCAGACAGTTTCTGGGTAAGTTTGAATGGCCTAACAATAGCCATGCTACAAACAACGCAGTATACAAGACGATCTGACATAAAAGTACAAATGATCACTTAACTACGAAAAGCCCAGGCCTCCACTGGATTCAAACCAGTGACAGAAATAACATGCCCACGCGTGACAAACCCTCGGCCAATTGAACCATGAAGCCATGTCGGGAGCTGTTCGTTCACAACCTCATACGGAATACACCAAATGACACAGGGCACCAACTGTCCCGGTAGGATTTACCAAGCACTTCACGTTGGGACCTGTCGATGTCACTACTGAACTGAAACGTATTCACTGTAATCGATGGAAATCCAGAACAATACTTAAGTGCGTATGTAAGATGATTCAGGTGCTGATAAGAATGCGAAACGAAATAAATGTTCGCCCATTGTCATAAGGGTTTTAGACAGTTTACTTTGTAAGCGAATTGCCTTGATGGCAGATTGACAGCACCGTCGTATAGCAATACCATGTAACCAGTTAAGATCAAATACCGACAAACAATGAATGAGTTATGAATTAAAATGTTTTGGGCACAGAATCAAACAACACTGACGAGGTGTCAAAATTGGATTATTCACAATCAACATCATTGCCTCTCTCACGCATAGGACGAACGAACTGGCACCGGATCTATCTGTGTTCCAATCGACGCCAAATCGAGTGTTTTGGAAAGCAATATTCAGCAGGATGGTCAGATCACGTACGGCTTGAAACAAATGACCACTTTCTCTGCTAAGTCAAACATGATAAGGCAACAGTTGACTGAAACTAAATCATCGTGACAGTGTTACATTAGAATATTGCACGGAAATCCCAACGGGCGAGTGGTTTAACCAAACTATGATCTGAAACCAGTACAACAAGCGTCCGGGAACACAAAAACAGCAAGTGGACAGAACGGTAGTTATGACTCGGATTTACTCTGCAATGAAGCGTTATTCAGTCTTCACTTCACAGAACTGTCCGGTTTATTGATCATTGTTGGGGAAGGTTCACAGTGCTCGGCTCACTATTGCGTGAATGATTGTGAGAATAGCTCGCAAACTAACATTATGTTCTGGCATGTCAGAAAGTGCGACATTCGTCAAATAAAGCAACCGATGATGATGAACAAAGTGTCAGGAAGATCGTTGCAGAAATTGGCGACCAATATGCTTACACATAACGGGAAAAATTGTCCGGTAACGGCGGACCATAACAGTGACGTTCTGCCCACGACAAGCATGTAATCAATGGTGAACAAGCTGCGATACCACTTCGCTCGTGAGGGAATACTGGAGGAGTTGACATGTGACAATACACCATGAACTATCAGAGCAGAATTTTGGGGTTTCAGTCGAAACCGAGAGTTTAAGAACCCATTTACTACCCGTTATCGTCATCAACCGAGTGTAAAGGTGGAAACGGCAGTGAAGGAGGCAAAACAGCCATTGTCCTTATCTTATACTGATTGGAAAAAAAGCCGCCGTATTGGTGGGTCGTTGATGGTGTGACGAAATCGTGAGTAGTGAAAGCGGAGGTTTTTCCGTTTTGGAGCGACATATTACATATATATGTGGTTTTCCTGCTATGTTCCCTATGCGAGGGAAATCAACAGACGATGATAGGCAACAGTTATTGAATTGCATGCGCTAAATGGCTAGAGCGATCGGGTATGGTGTAGCCGGGAAGATTCGTAGTAAGCATAGGAAGGAAGAACGTGATTTGTATGTCCTTCTCTTCATCTTGCCCATGAGCAGCATACAAAGGTGGCTGCACACTGTTCACATGATGTACTTGCAATCTTAGAGCATACCGAGAAATATTTTGACTCGGGCTTTCGTTGAATCCGGCAATTGCAGATGAAATGGTAGATAAACAAGAATAAACGGAAAATCATAGGGGACAACACAATTTTACACATGCACGCATGGTAAAATCTGTCACAGGTTGTCAGATCTGACGGGATTTCTAGCTAACTGTGGTTATGGTCGTGTAATCCTCCATGCGACAGGCAACACAGTTCCGAAGAGACCGGTCAACATCTAACTACTCTGAAATGGTAGTCAACTCCCGGCGGTCGCGTTGAGCATACCAGGAAAACCGGACGGTGCATGGTGTGATATCGTTACTTTCATGGACACCTTGTAAGCGGTCATACTGTTGTGTCCGCAAAAGACGCTTGGCCAACAAGTTGGTTTATTGCGCAAACTTCCGTATAGGTCATGTCAAAAACTAAACCACAAACGTGTACACTCATTTGCACGACGGACATGCACTCACATACATTGGGTGACAGTACGTGGTCATTCGCCTTGGTGAAAGTTCTCACACATCATGTACACACTGTTTCGATAGTCTCTTCTTGTCCGTCGTGTTCGGGGCTTGTCCTTTTGCTCCTGAATGTCCCCTGTGGGTAATACACTACTTGTGAGTAGTATACTACTCACAACGAAACTGCCTGTTATACAACACTCCTCCCCCTTCTGAGGTTCCTTGGTTCCTTCGCATTTGTCGACGAATCCTCTCCGATCGACGCGGTGTTTCCTCCCGGATTATTGATCTTCTGGTTCGTCGCGCCGGCATCTCGTGCCACGTTGCTAACTCACTGGCGTGCACTCGTTTCGTCTCGCCGTCCTTCTTGATCGTGTATACTGGGCCTCGTCTGGATATTACCAAATACGGACCTTTCCATTTAGGCAAAAGTTTTCTTGATCCTGGCCCGCTGGCACCGGTGTTCCGATGGTCTCGATATTTCACCCGTTCTCCTAGGTTGAACATTCTAGTCTTGCCGAACCGTTGCCTTGCGGATTTCTCCTTTGTGCGTGCTTGCGATGCTTTCAGATTTCGTTGGGCTCTTTCTCTTTCGGTTACCAATTCTTTAGTGGAATCAATGCACTCTGGCCATACCCCAATGTCCTGATCCACCGGAAGTCGAGGGGTTCTACCGTACATCAATTGAAATGGAGATTTCTTCGTGCTCGCCTGCACAGACGCCCGGTAGGCCAATAACACTAGTGGCAACGCAGACTCCCAGTCTCCTCCTTTGGCTGATAACCATTCTTTGACCGTTCGGTTGTTACGCTCAGTTAGGCCATTCGTTTGTGGGTGATACGGCGTCGTTCGGATGCGCTTGATTCCCAGTTGTTGCATGCGTGTTCGAAACTCATCGCTTTCGAAGCATGGTCCCTGATCCGTCAAGATCGCCTTTGGTACACCGTGGTTTGCTACAATGTGCTTCATCACCATATCTCCCACCGTAGATGCTTTCTGATCCGGAACGCCAGTCGCTTCGATCCAACGGGTAAAGTGTTCCGTCATGACCAGAACGTACTGGTTACCGCGGGCGCTCAGTGGAAATGGGCCCATAAGATCCATAGACCAGAGTTCACCGATTTCGGAGACTGGTATTGGTTGTAAGGGCTGTTGGGCTCCCCGATTGTCGCTTTTCAGTAACTGACACTGTTGGCATGCAAGCACGTAAGTTGTCACATCCTCTTTCATTTTCGGCCAATATGCTCTTTGTTGCAACAGATCGTACGTCCTAGTGCATCCGGTGTGTGCCATTTCATGGCAGTCTGCCACCACTTTCCTCCTCAGTTGTCTCGGGATGACTACCACGCACGGGTGCCCAACGCCACGCTGCCATGTCAATACGCCTGCACTGTTTAAGCCAACTCTTTTCCATTGGGATGCGATTATTTTCAGCTCCTCATCCTTAGTATTTGTGGGGATTCTCACGCCTCTTGCCAGAGCTTCAATCACTTTCCGGAGGACCTTATCTTGACGTTGTAGGCGTACTAGCGTTTGTGGGTCCTGCTCCATTATTAAGCCGTTGACTCCAACGGTCACTTTGGGGAGTTCGTCGTCTACTTGTGGTCGAGAAAGAAAATCCGCGACGCAATTGCTCAAACCAGGCACATGGTTGATCGTGAAGTCATATTCCTGTAAACGTAATGCCCATCGGGCTAATTTGCCTCTCGGGTCCCTCGCAGTCATGATCCATTCCAGGGGTTTGTGATCCGTCTCCACGTGGAACTGTTGACCCAACAGGTATGGCCTCCACTTGTCCAGTGCCCAGACGATTGCCAAACATTCCTTTTCAATAGTCGAATATTTCTGCTCCGTTGGAGTCAGGACTCTGCTGGCATACTCGATTACTCCTTCCTTTTGCTTGAGTACTGCCCCAATGCCACGGTCACTGGCATCTGTTGCTACGATGAACGTTTCTTTTGTGTTCGGTAGTTTCAACGTCAGTTGTTGCTCGTTCATCGCTTGTTGCACTCGCTTGAACGCCCTCTGGGCATCGTCGGTCCATTCAAATTTCTTGTCTTTTCGAAGGAGTTCGTACAATGGCAATGCAATGGAGTGAAAATTTTTCACGAACCGACTGTAGTACCCCGCTTGACCCAAAAATTGTCTCAGGGTTCGTTTGGAATTCGGAGCCATGGCTTCTCTAATTGTCAGTATTTTCTCCGGCAGAGGCTTGATTTCGCCTTGACCCACCTTGTGTCCCAGTAACACCACCGATGATCGTCCGAGCTGTGACTTATCAGCATTGATCCGCAGTCCTGAGTTCTTAATGCGATTCAAGACAGCATCTATATGGGCAGCATGTTCCGATTCCGTGTTGCTGTATATTACGATATCATCTCCGTATACCGCCACATTATCCAGTCGTTTTACCAGCTGAACCATCAGGCGCCGAAATGTGAAAGGTGCCCCGGATAGGCCAAACGGCATGCGCTTGAACTGATACTGTTTTTCGCCTACCGTGAATGCGGTCTTCTCACGATCTGTGGGTTTAATTGGTACTTGCCAGTATCCGGAGCGTAAGTCCAAAACTGTGAACAATTTCGCCTGCTGTAGCTTGTCAAAAATATCAGCGACGGACGGTATTGGTACGACTGTATTCTGTGTTACCTCATTCAGCCGTCTAAAATCCACACAAAAGCGGTACTTCCCGTTGGACTTCTTCACCAGGAGAACAGGCGAGTTGTACGGACTGTTGGCTTCTTCGATAACATCCTCGCTCAGCATGTTCTGTATTTGTCTCCTCAATTCCTCCTCAAGATGAACCGGTATCCTGCGGGGCCCGTGAGGTCGAAATGTTCCGGTTGTTGGTATTTCATGGGCAATCCAGTTGCAAAATCCGTACGGATCATCGTCAGTCGTAAATACTTCCGCGTATTTCTCGACCGTGGACTGGAGCAGGGGGGCTGTGCAACTGGGGGTTTTAACCTTGCGTACTTGGTTGACGCTATCCTTTCGCTGTCCTATGAGCGTCAGGGAGCCATACTTGGTTGACAACTTCTTGAGCTTCAAGTCAATCACGGCATCTGTTGCAGCGAGGAAATCGGCTCCGAGTATCGTTTGCCTGGTTTCTGGGGACACAATGAAACGGTGCTTTACGATATGGCCGCCGATACGTACCCCACATTCTTTCACACCGTCAACCAGTAGACTATGACCTCCAACCGTCTTGATCATCATGGATGTCGGTTCTAGGTTTTGCTTTTCGGCACGAGCAATCAACGAAATAGCTGCCCCTGTATCGACTAAACACTGTTCTACCTCTCCATCAACTTCAACCCTTGTATGTACGGCCCCCTTCTCAATCGCTCCCATTACTAGTCGACCCGCCCAACAAAAAGAACAATCACGAAACACTTTATTTTTAGACCTCTGAGACCGCCGGATTGGGCAATCCTTCTTCCAATGTCCTTTTTTTCCACAGATGAAGCAGCCTCCTGGTTGATCGTTCTTCCGTGCTGCTGTTTTCAGGACAGCTACATCCGCTGCGAGTTGCTCCATTGCCTTCTGCATTACCTCCAATGTCTTCTTGTCCGTATTGCTGTTTGAATCCACTGAGGCCACGGACATTACTGCCAACTCCCGTGTCACCTTCGCCAGATCGTCAAGGTCCATCGGCCGGGCGACATGGGCAATACGGACTTGGTCGCGAACCTCCATCGGGAGACCTTCAATAAACTGCTCCGTTAACAACTGCCGTCGTGATTCTTGATCCAATCCTGGCAGAGCCCTGTCCAGCAAACCTTGCAGAGTGGTGGCAAACACGGACGGGTCCGCTCCTTGTCCAAGCCTGGCCGCCTTGAACCGCCGCATGGCCTCCTGGCGGTCGGCCGGGCTGTCAAACGCAGCCACCAGCGTCTCCTTCGCAGCGGCCCACTCCATCTTCGCAGGGCCTCTTCGCGCTGCGTCCAGCACCGCCTTCGCCCTGCCCTTCACCAGCGTCCGCAGGGCAGCCAGCTTCCCACGGTCGGTCTTGACTCCGACCACTTCGGCCACGTCCTCCAAGTCCTCCAGGAACGTCCGGACGTCTCCATCTTCGAACGGCTGTGGCCAGGGAATCTTCATCCTCGCGTTCGTCACGGCACCAGTTGTTGTGTCCGCAAAAGACGCTTGGCCAACAAGTTGGTTTATTGCGCAAACTTCCGTATAGGTCATGTCAAAAACTAAACCACAAACGCGTACACTCATTTGCACGACAGACATGCACTCACATACATTGGGTGACAGTACGTGGTCATTCGCCTTGGTGAAAGTTCTCACACAGCATGTACACACTGTTCCGATAATCTCTTCTTGTCCGTCGTGTTCGGGGCTTGTCCTTTTGTTCCTGAATGTCGCCTGTGGGTAATACACTACTTGTGAGTAGTATACTACTCGCAACGAAACTGCCTGTTATACAATACAATTACACGGACAATAACGGGCTAAAATCAATCAAAAACTGTAACGACAGTGCGTGAAAGTGACGCAAAGTGGGTCGAACTCACACCTGCGCTGTCGACTAGAACGATCGACAAACTATCCGTGGGTTCTTCGTACAGTTTATACTGTTCAGTCCAGTATCTGAAAGAAGCCTAACGCAATAAGTCGCGAAAACCATTAGAGGTCCCTTCAGATTTTGCCTTTCACAAAGTTGTAATGGAAGAAGGGTAACAAATTCCTACAAAGGGGTGTATGAAATGGAGATATATGTGCCCATAAATATTCCATTTGGCTGCAAATATTGCTGCAGAGAACAATACAGGGAGTCGGTTTGAAAAATCAACTCCACAAAATACCACGTTCGTTGGCTACCTGAAAGAACTCTGCCGATTCAACGCTCATCATGAAGTGGAAATATGACCAATGCAATCGCGGTCTTATCATTCTTTTTGGAGTGGAATCTTATTGCAGTTAAGAAAACATCACACTGAGACTTGATTGCAAACTGGAAGTGAAGAGGCGGCGCGTGGTGTTTTGTCATCTTTCTGAAGATCGGAGTGGCCATCGATAAGCTTCAACCAGAAGGCTCCTCTTCGGAATATATATAAAGAATGCATCTGATTGAGGTTCCATCTTGGTTAAATCTCACCAATAGTGCGTACGTGCGTCCCAGCTGAGGCTAAGGCGACTGTTCTCCCGCTTGCGGGACATACGTACTATTAGGAGGTGAAAACCCAAATTCAGCCTAGTTGGAGCACCGTAGGACAGCGGATAGGCTATTGATACCCATACAGACTGCCAACCACAATGTCGGGAGCTCCAGTCGTGATTACCCTGCCTGAGTTCGGCCTCACTGGTAGGGGTAATAAGTCTCCTACAGATCAGTAGACAGCGTGTGATCAATAAACAAGTCATTTCAATTAGGATTATACAGCAGTAACTAATAGAAAAATGGAATTATACTAAAAAAAGATGCAGAGGGAGAAGGAGATATCATTGGGCGGATCATTGTGTCACAGGAAGCGAGGATGGCCGCATAAACGGTCAAGCGATCGAATGATTGATATGTACAGCAACAAACTACCGAGTACGGGAAACTTCGCCCGTCCGATCCTGATATGCTGACATCAATGTAGCGCACGAATCGGCCATCGGCGAGGATGGCTTGATATCTGCGCAGATTCGGATGAAAAACATGCTGATAAACACACTTACGTTTCAACGGTACATAATCCGCATAAGTCTCCGCTTGGGCCAAATCCTCATCTTCTTCGAGATCTTCATCACGCTGAGAAAGTAAGGGAGGACAACGACCTTAAGGTGGTTGGACGAGATGCAATAAAAAACGAAGAATGGTACCACTGTGGAAACACAGAAAGTCAACCAGACTACACACAACAGCAAGTAGAAATGCAGATGTTTCACGTCTGACAGAGTGGATTCTGGAGTACGCTTACAAGAAGACGGTGACAAAATGAACCGCAACTATACGTCGTGACTATTCCTCATGTTACAATAAACTAGGTATGAGGGCGACGCGCGCCCTTATCCAGCGTGTCACATTCCTGTATTTAAAAATGGAAAAATAATGGCTCCAGATAAATAGGCAAGAAAAACGTCTATCAACAAGCGTACAGTAATGCAGTTAAATTTAAATTGCCCGCCAAAAAGGCCCTAATTGGAAAAAGACAATTAAGAATAACTGGCCTTCCGTACACATAATATAAACTCGTCAGTGGGACATGTTTGTGAGTACTATGGCTCCGGGTTCTGTTGGTTCCAACATCAGACCACGAGGTGCCAGGTTGACAAATAAGTACGAAGGTATTCAGAAAAGCTGAGCAACTAGACGATCAACCATGCCACTTAAACAAATCGATAGTCCATGTGTTGCTCAACCACATTAAGTCGCTGCGACAAGCTACCAGATCGTGAGTAGTCTTATTCACGTGTATCGACGGTCAGTGCAATGATGAATCAGGAAAAACAAGATTAGACTATTAGCTGAGAGAGGTGTGCTTTCGAACCCTTTGGATAGTTCGACCAAGCAATCCTTACGGTGTTCACGGAAACTTTTTGTAATTTTACACTCCACGTAACATCATTCAGTGTGGGGTCAGGAAGAACCGGTAGACATTTGTTCACCGGTTCTATTAACTCAACAGAGATCTACCCTTGTCGTAACTGCGTGTATTGAAGATCTACTTGAATCACTACATAACCAGACCCCGATACAACAGACGATCCACCGAGAGACCAATCCAAACGACGCGCTAAAACCACAACACATCAGGATTAGACGAACAGCCTCAACATGACGTTTTCCGTTATTCGCCAAGTACTTTGTTCTATATTACCTCAATCAGCTTACAGTTTGTGACTTTGCATATGCCAATATGATTAGCTAATGACAGACTTTAATTTTTTAAATACTGATGTACACTTATAAGTGTGGATTCAAATCTCACGAATAAAAATTGCTTCACTATCATCACAGACAATCTAACAGCAGTTTTCTAGTTGGTTCTTTTCAAAAAGAGCCATTAGACTCGAGTTTCCTTCTGGTGAGAGCTTGTCACTAGTGCATCTCTTTACCACGGCCGGGACAAGAACTCCGGTCGTGCTTTTATGAGGTAACCACGACCTCTGCATCACTGACCTCATATTGGGCACGATTGAGCGTTCACACATGATTCAGTCATGCCTGTGAGTGACACAACTGTCAAAAAATACTCCATCTGTCAGTTTCACACGGTTCACCATTATATGGGTTTCAGGTAGTATGTGAATGAAAAGAATGGAAAAGCATTTCGCCAAACTCAATGAAACGAAAACACAAGGCGGAGACTAGGATAAAGTGACGATAAAGTGCGTAACAATTCGTCAATAGTTCACAGACTGCAGAAAAGCACACTCAAAAGAACTATTCGAGAAAACCGTGTTGCCACAGCCTGAAATACGTAACAAACGCTCGATTCAACAATTCCTCATAACACTGGACGACTTTCAGACACATGTGTGAAACATTTTGTGATAATTAAATATAACCTTTTCAAAGGAAATTGATAAAACGAAAATGGCGTCTCGACAAGTGATATGTTCATTGTAAAAAAACTTACTTTGAAGAATTGATAAGGCTTAACAAAATTTAATGGAGTGCCAGAATTCGGAGGATTGCGAGAAGGAACAAGACCTTTTGAGATTTTTAAATTGTCGTACCAATTGTGTAAGCTGGTTGGAGCAGCTGGTGTACTTGGAAAAAGAGCATTGGAGGTTCGCAAGTTTTGCGCTTCAAAATGAGACAAATTACTGCTGGATTTACGAAGCTTTGAAGCCGGTTGTATGAGTGAATCCACATAGGATGGTGGTCGCTTACGAATTATATTCGGTACCCTGGAGGATCCAGGTGGAAAGTTAATCCCATTGTCGGAATTCAAGCGTCTAATAAGCTGACTTGCCATTCGCAACGGCTGCTTTAATTGATTCGTCACTAAAGGACTAAGAGAGGATTTGGGAACAATTTTAAACACAGTATTGCCCTTGGCGCTGACCACCTTGAGATTTGGGGCAACAGCCGGAGAAACAGGTTGACGGATCGGTGTGACGGGTACCGGGGTCGAAGTTTCTGTAGACAAAGTTGACGGAGCAATACCAGCGTTTATTAGAGCGCTAAGTATGATATCCCCTCCTGAGTCCTGAAGAACAGAGGTGTTAGCAGTGGTTGCCGTGTTCATGATGGGAGAATCAGTTATCAGAGGACTTCTCTTGGGTTGTGCAGTAACAGTGGGCTCAACTAGTGTAACACCTGGCCTTTTTGTCACTTTGGCATGGAAGGGATCTGGTTTTGGGTCACTTAAATCTTTAGTGGCCAACCCTTTTAGAGCATCCTCGAACAAGGAAGCTGGATCCATGATGCTGTGCAAAAAACAAACGGTAGAGTCATAGCAAAATGAATGTTAAGCAAGTTAGGTAGCTGTAATACCAGAAGAACAATGAAAATAGTGCGAAATAACTCTATACAAAATCAAATAAAACGTCAGCCAACGGGAGATGTGTAGAAATTCAAAAGATGAGCAGTAATATGTCAATTAATTCGCTCAAAGGAAAGTAAGAATCAAGCCGAAAATTTTTACAGTACTTTCCATCGCAAAGAAAATAGACGAGAATGAAAGGTTAAACACGGCGGAAAGTCTGATGCAAAACCATAGTTGATGGCGGTTCAGCTAGTAGGAGACGGTCACCAATAATGAGGCAGTTTTGTAGCAATTTCTATTTTCAAGATGGATAGTTAACTTAAAAACCCTTCAGAATCGAACGATTGGATGACGGGGGAAAGAACCGAAAAAATGCCACCAACAGATCAACATCAATGTGAAAAAAGCTATCTCTGGTACTGCATAACACAGATACAAGCTGTACGTCCCCGCTTCACATATTTTCATTATGTTGATTCAGGCTGATTAAAAAAAACGATCCATGCAAGAAGGCCAACAAACTTTTACGGCAAATTGAGAGAAAAGGTCACACAAACACATCGAGACAGAACCGTGTGTGGCAACCAGACTTCAACTTGAGAACACATGAGACGACAGTTCAGTACTAGGATCTGAACTATATAAAGCGCCAAGTGCTTAGGAAACTTTTCCGAAGCATCAAGTTTTGGACTTAAGTCGACATCACTCCATCTGTGGTATTATGCCGAATGAACGGACAAAAATAATCTGATACACATAGGCTGTCCAAACTTTAAAAGGAAGAAAGAGCCTATAAGAAACAGGCTAGCTTATCTGGTGAACATCAGGCTTTGAAGTGGAGCAGAAATCAACTTTCAGTAAGTTTGGTGTGCGAAAATGGACGGCTTACTGGTCTATCCGACTAACAATGCGAATCCAATGGGCTGTACTGACGAGAGCTTCAACCGTTTCAATTGGAGTTACACCAGAGAGGCCAAACGCAAGCCGCTCACGGTCGTGCATGTCGAAATACTAACTGCAGGGAGATGCCTAGGTAATGGAGCACGGTCATATGAGCATATATACACATATTTAAACACATGAGGGTGTATATGTATATTATCGCTAATGTTTTTTGTAGTTGCAGCACTGCTGGCCTCGGATTAGGAGAGAGGACTCGCGAAATGGGAGCATTTTGAATGCCTAACGATTGTTTGTGATCGCCACTGTGTTGATCAACACGATGGAAAAAATAGCCGTCGTCCTCAGAAGCCGGAACTACGGCTTTTAACACCCGTCCTGCGTTCAGCAATGATCCAAATGGAATAGCAACATGTTACTCACTGGACTCCCGGATTAGGCTAGCCCGTAACAGCCGATTAAGGCTTTTGTGTAAAAAGCTACAACTAAAGCCGTCAAGCCGAGCTCCTTCCACAACAGTAACAGTTAGGAAACATCTCAAGTTATCGTCACTCTGACAAACAAGTCCACTCAAGTCCTCATCGCTCCACTTCTAGTTCTTAAGATAATCGGTAACGATTGCCGCTTTTAACAGCCGCACGCTTCAGCAATAAAGTTAGCAAACCAGCATGGCATTCAGTCTGTTAAATCCGAAACCGGATGTATGCAGGGGTTGTGAAACGGGCTTTTACAATCTTAGCATTATCATTCACTTGAATTCGTCTTTGGATAATGCTACACACCAGCAGCCCATTCTCAAGTTCTAACTGGAGAACTTCCAATTTCACAGGTAACATATGAAGTAATGAAAATGTAGTCTATACAGGTTACACCATGTAAGCCGTATGCTGACGGAATGTCATTCGTACCGTGCATAGTTCAGCGTGGCTGCTGACTGAAAGAAAACGCGAGGTCTGATAGTACCGTAGACACGACCTACTTAATAAAGCTAAGGGATGCAGCGTTGCTTCACATTACAGACAATTCATTTGAGAATGTGAACGCCTTCACATAATTAAGTCAACCGGTAATAAGGTAGACGGGAAATCGACAACGATTGCAAAAGGCAAAAGATGCCGTTGCCAAACTGCGTCATCTGTGAAGTCGGAAAGACGCCTGGTTGCCTTTGAAAGGAAAGGTGTGTAATGCTTCCTCTGTGGTTCGGAAACGTGGGCTGTCCGCAATGAAAATGCCAACAGAATTGTTGTTTGACAATGGTGTCCTGTGCAACTCAAGCCCACATCAAGTAGACTGATCGCGTGAGCAGTCCAGTCGCCAGTCGGTGCCTATTCCGAAACGGTCGGGATGCGCGATCAACTGGTCAGCTAGTCGCGTTGCACAACCGGCGATGGTTGGGTCGCCTACTCCACTTGCCAGCTGGGCGTTTGGCATACCGAGCATTATATGCTAGATCACCAATAGTTGGGTGAAACCGCGTGGTGGTCAGGCAGCAATGTGCTCCACTGCGCAAAGTGGGTAGGTGTCGATTACCTGGCTGGAGTCCTCGTGTTCACACAAATCGCTGGTTGGAAACGCCATCCGATATGGCGGTGTGCCGCAGTCAGTGGCATACCTGCACTCATTC
>QNGE01002845.1:25617-101487 GCA_008508345.1 Paragonimus westermani | reverse complement strand
TAGCTGGCGTTGCAGTCACCGCATTTGATTTCGTAAACGCAGACTTGATGGTGTTAACTCCGGACTAATGATCAGGGGTTATGTTAATGGGCAAGGGGAAAGACACAGATGAAATAATTGGAATTCTTAGTAATGGAAGTTTTTGTCAAATTACAGTAACGACCTCGTCCAAGAAAGTTGGAGAGAACTATACTGCAACCTGGAACAATTATGAACAAATGGTTTACTTTCTACAGACCACTGGAAGTTGGTGAAGCCAATAGACACGCACATGTTGCAAGTGTACAGCTTGCTCAAACCCCATAAACACTTTATTGCAATTTGGCTCAGTATGTCAACGCGTGATTCACTGCAATATAAATTAGTCTGTTTGCAAGCCATTTTGCTTGAAGCAACCAGCCAAAATTTAGTAAATACAACCTTGAGGATAGATTTACATTAGTAAATGTTTAAATGTTCGGGTGAGTTGACTTGTTAGTTTTGTGTGACTACCACGTTTACTATTGTTCCCGCACATGAAGAAAGTGATAACGTTCGCAAATTCGTTTTAGACAACGCTTCTCTCTTTTCCAATCCGGTGAATAAACTGAAATCACTGATAACTTTTCACGTGCATAATGTGGGGATGAATTGCCAAGCTTTCACTTTTTGACGAGTGCACGATGCTTAAATGAGCAGACCAATAGATACGTTCTGAGCGTACCTAGTCATGCCCAAATTAGAATCCAGATTATGTGGAGGCCTGTTGGAAGCAGTACTGTGAAGCCACTATGTAGCCAATTTAGAGGGTTCAATTAGGTCAAGTATGTTACTTTTAAAGCTGAATTGAGCTCATCGGAACTTACGGCTAACGAGATAGAACGAAGCTGATGACTGGCTTCCATACCCGGGTATTTGGGCCACCTGAAGACCACATGGTGCGATAGGAAGATCCATGTACAAAAAACCTGCTTGGATATATGTATATTTATGTACCTACGTGTATTCATATGCAGCACGAAAGATTCTCTAGAGTGCGATTCGGTCGCTTTCCGCGGAGCATGGGGCACTGAAGACAATCTACTGCTGGGGCTAAGCATACTGACGAATATTTTGTGAGCAAATTGGTAATCTTTACAGTTTATTGGAAAGCACAGCAGCGTCATTGCTTCAGGAATACAGGCAATGTTCATTACAGCGAATCACAACCTCACAAATGTCCTCGGCTCCTGGACAGCAGTCTGCGGCTGTTACCTCTTGATGTCTATAGAAACATTTTTGTAGCTGCGGTATGTGCTATGTAGGGATGATAAAACGGCGAGTAGCACGTGCTTTAACGTATCCGAATACAGCTACAAAGGCTAGGCACCTGCAGATTATCCGGTAGACGACAATGGACAGGACAGAGTCCAATTTCTTGACGTAATATCGGTAATTTTTGGAGGCAACCAAGAACGTGTCCATCATTTTTTGATTGTTTCCCTCTCAACTGTATCATTTCCCCCATTGTGTGCAATAGAACTTGAGTTGTTACTATGGCTACTGTGACACCTCAAGCTCCCATAGCTCCCGTTTTCACTCACTTGTTCATACGCTCAGTCACAAGGAAAACCGATTTTTTCTACACTTAATTAACAACAGTAACTGCCGTACCACCTCTGAATGTATTTTTTGACTTGTGCGATCAAGCTTCGACGTACAACAAGCAGTAATGTGTAGTTCGGTTTTCAAATACTGGCCTCTCTGTTATTGCGCTTCGTAATTCAGAGGTGGTTGGGATGCACGTCCCCGAACCTAAACGACCGCTCGATTTCAGTGTAATTTCCACGTTTAATCAAGAACATGATAATCATCGCCCTAATCATTATCGTGCTGCATCGACTAAAAAGATAATAGCCAGTGGAAAAGCTTTTATATAACATTCTGGATCAACTACATCGAAACAAAATATTTCTAAAACTGTAGCTAATAAAATGCACCGGAATTTGGCAACTCACACTATCGTCAGAGACGGAACGGTCCAACGTGTAGGGTCAATCACGCAGAATTGGAAAACAATTCGATTGTGTACTTTTGACCAGAAGGAACAGTAACTGAAAACTAACACATTCTTATCTCCCGGTTTTCAAAGACGCTCTTTAGGATACATGTATTGTGTTATTCACATAACCTGAACGATATCCCAACAAATCGCAGATGGCGCTGCAGCGACAAACTTCTTCTATTAACACAACTTTCGTTTGCACAAACAGGCACTTTCTTACAAAATTGTTCCACCGTTAGAAGGTCCGTGGGATACGGAATATACCTGCGGAAACGCGTTTGCTCCACTTACATTGGTGACGGTTTGTTGTTTGAAAGTATGATGGCAATTCCGCTCTGCAGTTTCTTCACGCAATATCACGCTTTGAAAAGTTGCTCAGTGCATTCAGTTCTGAAAGTTGAGCACGCATATTAGCCAAACCCAAAACACTAGTTATCGAAAGGCAAGTCAGTGTTCCACAAAACTTGCGCACGGCATAATATGGTATCTGCCGAATTGCAATCCCCACTTGGATAAGTCGATTCGCTTGTTTTAAAGAAAAACTTACTCGTGCTACCGTTACGTAGCTCACCAGAATACAGAGTGCCATGCAGATGTTTTATATTACTTTGATGGGATCCGTAACTAGTGAACAATGAGTCTCTCCCACGAAATTTATTCCCTAGATAACAAAACAGACGATTAATATCTACCATCGAGGAAGGATTTATTTTGTACTTAAGACAGTAGAATAAATTAATTGATATATTGCTCTCATTTTTACAGATAACAGTTTCTTGAACGTGGGAGCGGGTAACGCAAAAAGTCGGATGAACAATACACATTCTGTAGACCGAAGACAGGTTGCAAGTATTACAGAGGCAAACTGGCTGGAAGTAATTGTAGGGAATGTGTGGGGTATAAACTAGTAATGAAATAAATATCAGGTAACGCAGTTTGAACCTGACACTTAACAAGAAATCAATTCGCAAAAATATTCCCTGCTTTTGACGTTCGAAGTTTTTCCAATCGAAACTGGTACATATTAAAATACATCCAAAACTAACCTCAATGTATGGCAAAATACTGCGACCACAAATTAGAATGATGCGTTCCACTGTGAACGGATCACAGCTGTGAAACTGTCTGGTTTGCAGAACAAGCTATCTTTTCCATTACACAATTTCAGTGAGTGACCCTCTAAGCGTTCATCCTTGTTTAGTGAGAGGAGGTAGGCTAGTAAAGGACCTGGGGTGTAAAATTCATATCAAGAACAGTGTCTGTAGTTCATTCAGAATTGACCAAATTATTTTCGTCTTTTGAACAGGGGATTTTATTCAATCTCACAATTATTTCAGTGTCCCATCTCTAAACCTTTCAACAGTTGCCAAATCATTCTTAAGTTAGGAGCGATAAACCTAAATTCCTGCCTAAATTCCTCTCAACGGGTCCAGTAGCAGTTGTGCCTTTTAGACGTAGCAGGGCAACTTGCTGAAAGTCACACACTCTGCATACAAACAAGAGTAGCTTTTGTCGTCAAGGTAGTAGTCAGCACAATTGTAATGGCGAACGTGCATGATTTTATATCTGTGGACACCGACCATCAAATTATTTTCTATTGATTACTGGTTTAGACAGTTCAGGAAGTTTTGTAATGTTATTTCCTCTTCCCAGCATTTTGGAGTTTACCAGACCTTCACATCGTCGACATAGTGCAACACTGGTAGTTCAAGAACGAAAAGAATGAATGACGGATTCCTAGGGTTGATCCTCACGGAACGCCACTGTTTGCAAGGAACTACTCTAACAGTCGTCCGTGCAAATTAACATTGAGTTTGAGTTCACTCAGACAGTCCTCTAGCCACGTCTGTAGGCACTCTTCGAGATCACAGATATTAAGCTTCCGTAGCAAGCTGGAATGAGGAACTCCGTCGAAGAATTTGGAATAGTCAAGACGAATTACGTCTATGACCAATTCTGTGTCCGCAACTTTTGTCTAAATGTCACGAGTAACCTGTACATTTGGGATATGTGGGTATCTATTATGAATGCCGTGTTGTTCCTTGGTGAGGTGCTAGAAGTCCTCAACCCCGACTCGGAGAGAGTCATCTGCACCTCTACATCCAACTTAGAAGATAGGTTCGGCTGTGAATTGTTCCCAGGTTTTCGGTACAGGGCCGGTTAACAAGGGGCGATTGAAAATTGCTGTAAGAAGTTCTGCTTATTCGATGGCGCAACTTTTCCAGACGACATGGAATTTTGTGTCTGCACCAAGTGATTCGTGAGTTGGTAGATTATTTATTTTAAACCTCATTTATGTCACTAAAAGTCGCAATAATTCATTTCAGCTGCTGCTTGTGTGTTTAGAATTCGTATTTCGTTTACAGTTAGACACAATTAAATACACCTTGGCCAGAGTGTCGGTCCAGCCAGCACTTGTGTTGGTAAACCCACTGGAGGTTTGCAACTGCAAAACGTCATCGTTGTCTCCTGTGTGTGTTTCGCTTTCAGTGTAAGAAGGACTGGGGTTGACCTTCCGTTTTGGGGCAAGACCACGTTGATAGCAAAGTCGGTCCAGTCTGATAGCAATCGTGGTACGACTGTATCACGTGATACTCAAGGAGCACAAGTTTGATTTATTCCATCTACTACCTGATACAGGCTGAACGTTTCAATACAACCAGACATCTGGTTCTACTCCACCATATATTTCGTGAACGACGAGCTGCCAGTGATCATTTATGCTAAGCGTGTTGAGGGAGCTAGATCAATCAAACTTGCTATGCTGTAGATTCCTTCCTGAGAAATGTGTCTTGTGATGAGCCCACATTTTGGAGAATAAATTGTCTAGTTTAGTGTGGGTAGATGAACTCACTTATCCCGTAATCACTATGACCAAGTGAAACTTCGACATTTAGTTTGTTTACCAATTCAACCTTCATGATAAGAAAGTAATTATGACTAGACGGCATTTGAGTCATCCACCGCATCGTATGGTCCTCGATACGCCGGATTAGTCCAGGCTCTGCAACTGTATCGAAAGGATCGCCAGTAGAAAAGATTCTCTCAGTACTTACCGGAGGATTTGTGAAGTTCTGGGTGATGAAAACCCCGAACGCAGAGCATTGTGGATGACTGTGTCGGCATCCGTCTATGTAGAAGGTGATCTGCAAGCCTCACCAGTCAAACCAGTGATCTTTTGGGTGAGGTCAGCCACTTGCCAGCCTGATTCCAGAGGATCCAGCAGAATTCTCTCAAGAACAATTCAGATCTTAATGTGAGACCGCACATAGGGAAGTATATTTTATTCTTTACCGGATTTTCCTATCATTATGAAGCACCGTCATATCCGGGTCAGACAATTCACCACCCCTCACCTTCTCTTTTCACCAGGTCCCTGTGTTGCTCATTGTAGGTGGGATTCGCCAGAACTGGAGGTCATGGAGCTCATCTAGTTCGTTTGAGATTGAGATTGAGTTGCTGTAAAGGCAGTATCAGGAGGCAATCGCACCGCCCACGGCATGCATGGAAGGTGAAATAATTTAAGGAGATTCATCATGTCAGAAGAGTTGGGTTCTCTTGCTGTAGTTTACCTTGAGTGTACTTTGTTTATTCACCTCTAACTTTTTTCTCAAAGCTAAATATTCACCCTAATCTGCCATATGGTCGTTGCTCCGTGAGTCACCATTCCAGATATTACATATCAACCAAATTCCATCAACCAAACTCTTAAGTGTTCTCCTATAATTTCGTTCAGCTATCACTTCTATGAGGCCTTCCAGCAGTGCTGAGCATGGCGTCACAATAATAACTGATGTATGGCGCACTCTTGGACACCAAATCTCTCACGGTCCCGACAAGCATGAAGGTTTGAGAACTATTCTGGATGACATCTGAAAGTTTTCTGGGGAGGAATTCTCATATTTCGAGCATTAAAGTAAGCTGTCAGATGCTTGGTGTTAACATATTATTTTCTGAGAGGCGATAATAAGGAGATCAAAAAACCGCAAGACGCGTTCATAAATTCCCGCCAGAACTCAAATGATCGCAACTAGAAAGCAAGCACCAAGTTCAACAGAGTTGACAGACAGTCTGTATGTTGCTGGCGAAAGAACTGGTCGAATGAAATGAAGATTGATACTCTTTGAGAATGTCTGAGCAACATCTGAGCACAATGAACAGCGAGACAGAATCAGCGAAACCGAACTATTTCTGGTTTCCTAAAGCCATATTTAGTGAGTACCTTCTGCTAAAGATTGTCATTTTGATGCTGATATTTGCACTGTTGTAAGTTATGCAGTACTGTGTTAAAGCATTTCGCTTTCTTCAACTGACGTTTGTTCTAAGCGGTCCATTGAAAACGCTTGATTCCTTCCCGAATCTACATGTCTTAGGTAGTAAATGTTAGTAAATGCTTGCCGATAAATTCATTGGATTTTCTGTGTGATATTGTGTTATATCTTTATACTAAAAGTAGCTTTATAATACTGGAGCCGAATGCTTACATCACCTTGTACCTGAGGACCTTTGTTCCATGTACCGTAAACATATGTGCCACTGAGTAGCGCCTTAACAGACAAGTCCGTCAAGGAGTAGATGGACGCTGCCATAGATTGTGAACAGATGGCACACTGGACGAATCAGCATCGGTGACAGTCTGCATTTATGAGCACACATCGAATCTTCGCAATCCCAGGGAACTTTCTACAAGAGAACATGGCAGATTGTTGTTGCACTTCTAGTTCTCTTCGTTCGGTTGTTCATCCGGTCGTAAAATACGGTGGGTTAATCAATAATGAGCAAACGAAGCTGTGAGAAGAAAATTGACAACCACTGAATACTCCGCTCTACATTACCTTGAATATCATCATAGTAATAACCCGTTCACCTGGCCTGAAAAAGCTTTTCAACCAATACTGAAACTTTGACAAAACTATGAAATAACCGCTTGTTACATTGTCAAACTAGTTTTATGTATACTTTAAGCATGATACTCTTTTGAGTTTAATGCACATTAGCCGGGTCCTAACAAAAGATTCACATCTCTTAAAGCTTAGACGCATCTTTTTTAAAGTACGTGTTACGTAAGTGTGTGACCACACACAGCATGGCGATAAAGCATGATAATAGTTTTAGGTACTTACTCAAAAATGTAGGTGGAT
Organism: Paragonimus westermani; assembly: GCA_008508345.1. NCBI lineage: Eukaryota > Metazoa > Platyhelminthes > Trematoda > Plagiorchiida > Troglotrematidae > Paragonimus > Paragonimus westermani. Next base: position 94,323 of record QNGE01002845.1, on the reverse strand, counting down.
AGTGTGCAGTGTACGATGCATCCTAATACATTGAGAGCAAAAAAATTGTAAGGACAGGGAGCTTATTACAAGTATAGCTGTGTTAGCCCATCTTTATAGCAAGTGTACTATTTTAAGATACATTCGTATACATCATATGGTTCACAGTTGAAAAGCTGTGTCGACATTCACTGTAGCTGGTCTTTCTAACGGAACTATATGGTACTTTCTCCAGTGGTCATACTCACCTTATGAATATCATGAAGTTTGTATGCTACAGTTTGCTGATAGAGCGTGCATGGCAGAACAAGTTATGTACTTAAGAGGACAGGTATAAATGTGTGGCCTTAGTTAACAAAGAAACTGGCGCAGAAGTAACACATCGAAGGATCATGCCTGACGAACAACGACTTTTCACTCTCCTTATGGCGTTAATTGGTGGGTTGTCATTTTCAAATTCTCCTTAAACTATCAATTGGATAAAATTACTTTTTAGTGAGGTGTCAAAGTAAAATGTAGCTGTTATGTTGAGCCAGATGGGGTTATGCAGTCATTAGCTTGAGAAACATCAACAACACATTGCGTTGGCTACTCTCGCATAATCGCAATGCGTATATCATCTGCTGTTAACTTTCACCGTTTTCCTTAAATTCTGAAAGTTCGCCCATGTGTGACTCAAACAAATGCCGGATATCTGGAGAAGAATAAACAGTGTTTGGAAGAACCAACAGTACATGAATAATGTAACCATCGGTTATGTGGTGCAAGGTGAAACTATTTTCTAAGCCTGGTGGCTGCTTATTCGCTCCGATAAAGCAAGCTCTACAAAAGCACACATATTGGCAGATCATCTGAGACACTAAAGAACTACCCTGGATACGGTTAGTTGCATACAGAGCAAGTAACATTTTGAAGGGCAGCAAGCGTAACCAAGCGATATGTTATGCTCTCTAAACGAAAGTGCTCAGTCGCTGTGTTCTGACCAAAAAGCTTACTTAAAACTTCATCCTTTAACCATGGGGCGTTTTATGAAACACACACTACTAATGTTTATGCAACCTAAAAATAAGCACCACATATCGTTTTAACAATGTTTATCTCGTGCAGATACGGTGGACTGTCTTTAAAATTGTGCACACGCAAATTATTATTCTGTATGGGTCCAGAGGTACGTAAATTATATGTAGGGCCTGAACAGTGCTGTATTTATGCTGACTAACCACAAAATCGGAACATTTTTCTGGCATACCATAATGTTCGGGAATGGTTGTTGGTTTGGCATTTATCTGGGTTTTCGGCTCACGGAGCTCATAATAACAAGCGGTTTACTTGAATTAACTTTGCACCTGACCAGGAGAAAAATGTGATGCAGGCTAAGTTGACCGAGCGTACTTTGTGTCAATGAGCTAACTGACCTGTGACATCCTTGTGTGGGTTAGTACTGAGCTAATGCTGGAGCGAAAGATCCAAATTATTTCCGCCCTGTTCACCAACACGTAGTTTGTCTCTTAAAGCTACAGAGTGAAAAAAGGTTTCAATTAAATAATAAAAAACACTTCCGTCTAAGGTGCTCGTATAAGATTTTCTTAATGTGAGATCCGTAAACATTTGCAGAAGTTTGATGACAGTTACATATGCAGTTTGTGTGCAACAGATCGGAGAAGTTGTTTCCAACACTTCTTTAATTTGTACGGATGAAACATACCTCCTCAAGGAGAAAAAAGGTAGCTTGTTTGAGACCGTTATCATTGAAGTTATGCCGAAATGTTTTCTTGAAAATTACGATTGTGTGTGATGAGAGACTAACACGTGCTCCCCGCTCGATGTCTTAAAAAAGTGTGGTTCAACACTTTTGCAAAGCTCCTAGCAATGCAAATATCGAATTTTTCTACTTATGAGCAGTTATGAACATTAGCTGCATATTTCTGTCGGATAACCTGAAGATATTTAACAGATCACAACATGTAATTTCTTATTGCGGCTCTACAAATGTGTTGGTAAAACCTTTACAGTGTACCTAACATTCTTAAGAGGTCTGCACTCTTCCATCTGGTTGAGTAGATCTAGTCTTCGACTTGTAACTAATTCTTATTGAACAGCTGGTTAATGGTCCAAATTGGTGAAACATGGGGCAAGAAAGTAAATCGCTTCTAGTCTGAGGAGAACTTTTAAACAAAGGCACTGCTTTACTGCTCTCACTCTTCTCATAACGATGGCAGTTTTTTACTTGTTAACCCTCAACTTATTTGCACTTCCTGGTCCTACACTGTCTCCTCAGAAGTAGGCGACAAATTTAGCCAGTTATTCTCACGGAGAAGCACTGCAATTCAAACCAGCAACTCGAGATGGATGGGTTATCTCCACGATTGATCTAGAGTAGAGACAAACACAGCAGTGACCACAGTGAAGTGCACCTTAAAAAAAAGATTTCTAAGAATAAAAATGCAATTACTAGAAAAAGAGTGGTGTCAAGAAGAATACAGGATTTTGAAAATGTCGGATGAAGCAAAACGTTTTATTTGAAAGTTTGTTCGACACGCTCCTTCCATACAACAGCGTGGAGCCAAAGCCCGTAAAGAAGACATTTTGTAGTATGTAGCTATCAAGCAACACCCGGAGATTCTTATTTGTATACCACAGAAAATGCAATAAACTTGCGATAACTAACAAAATCCATATAGTACTGGTTACAGTTCTACATGACTCATTTGTGGGATCATAGTAACGATTCAGTCGACATCACAGACTTCCTAATTATCACGGACCGATTCAACTGGCATGCACTGACATGCTAGTTGTGTTTGAATTGCAGACGGTTACCGTGCACTTTTCGCGAAATCATATACTAGATATGGGAGTTAACTTTCTACACCTCAAATGGACACGTGCGCTTAAACAAGGCTTCACATACAGCTAAGCGTTACCAAATACTTCATAGTTTTCGTTAATTTTGAGACAAGGACGTGAAGGCTACTTGAAGGCATTTCTGTTCGGACCCGTTACTCTCTTGAGTGTAAAATATTCTGAACAAAAGTGATTAAGAAATAAGATAAATTAATAGATATTTTATCTTCAATGTATCAATCAACTACAATTTTCACTTCTTTATTAAACAGCCTTTACGAGGTCCGATGCACAGGAAATCATTACAGTAGGTAAGTGTTCAAATACATACGCGAATTTCTCTTTTCAAACTGCGGAAGATTATACTGATACAAATTTTTAACTAGTCCTGCTTGTGGTAAAAATATGGATAAAAATGGCCAGTTTCATTAAGCAAACGTGTCTACGCAATTTAGAGTATTTAAGCTTGCACGCTTTGCTGTTAAGACAGTGGGTGCTAAGTGTCAACAAAATACTCTTTCGTAGGGTTACACTCAGTTTTTTCTTAATTGGTAAAAGTATGCGGAAGTGTAAAACCTGAGAAACATTTCAGGCAGACCTATGTGCAGAATGCACACCTTCCACTTCTGAATGCTATTTGATAGTTATTTACACCTCAAAAACCTCACGTCTTGACTAACATGACCAAATTGCAAACTTTGGATTTTTCCAACTCTCCAACATCGGTTTACTTGAAGCTTTCTAAAAGTGAACTACGATTGCAGATTGCTCATGCGTGTCCTGGGACTGATCAGTTGTGATATACCAGGAGTGTGGGATGTGACCAAATTGATAGATTCAATAATCCACTTCAGATTAATATATTGTATTGCCTCCCTTACAGACCTGACATTGATGGGCAATATAATGCGGAAAGGCGTTTGTGAACAATGGCAATACCAATACCAGTTTTCGTCGGATACACTATACGACACGCACCGTAGAATTGGATGCAGCGCGGTGAGTTCAGCGTCCATTTGCGATTTACTTGTGAGATAATTCTTGAATATAAGTGAATTTACATGTAATCAAATAAGTTTGAGTAAACAGATTGCATTTATCAAAAACACGTTCAACAAGACGTCGTGCAAAATTTGGTGCGGATCTCTTAAAAACAGAATACAGTCTGCGTTACAGAGTCTGATGCTTGTGCACTTATGCTCATACGAACAAGCTTGTATGTAATCAAATTGCAAGCGCTGAAATTAATTTTGGCTATTTATATAAGATGTCAACCGCACACAGTGATTCACCGTTCAAGTAAATAAGCAAACCCTCTCCCGTCAGTGTATTTGAAACAAACAGAAACGATGTTAACCGTGTGCGCACCACTTCATCAAACATATATCATATAAGATGGTAAAAACTTCAATTTACATCTACTCTCTCCTCAGTTAGTAAATCTACTGTACAACTAGACAATGGTGTGAGCTTAGGACAAGACCCTAGGACGAGCGTATCACAGCGTTAACTGCCGAATAACTCAATTTGGATCAGTCACCTTTGAATTACTCAGAGGAATCCTTGCGGCACAGTAAGCTAGTTGAGTAGCAACGTCTAAATGTGGGACATCATTGTTTCTAGCCTGGAATTATGACTTAAAATGGTGTAACACGTCACTGAGAGACAACCGTTTCATGTTTCTGAGCTGAATACGGCGAAATCTGTGGTTTCTCACACTTGAATCTTTTGTCGAAGCAGATATTTGGCCTGCCAGTTGGAACGACGATGACATCACAATATAAGTCCATCATTAAATTTTGATGCAATTTTCATTACTGTCCGTAATGAAGCACAGGGATGAAATGGCCAGAATTTAGGAGGCTTATTCAAGAAACATTTTAGAAGTACATAAAAGAGATTACAGACCATAATACTTGTATATTGCAACTAATAGTCCACTGAAAATGAATCGGGACAGACTGGACATATTTTCAAGGAATAATCTGTTGGATCCAGTATACACAATACAATTGTCACTTTTGTACAAACCTGCGTTGCGCCTATCGTAAGCATGTCGTACATATCGCTGTAGAAAGTGCAAAAATTGAGTCATATGTTCCTCTTCTAACGAGGCTGGCTGGAACGTCCTTCTAGATGGGAAAAACGCAGTCAACTGTGAATAATGCAAAAAATACAGCTTTTCGGTAATAATCTGGTTTTGTCAATGAGAAGGACAATTTTTTCAGTAAGGTTAATACTTGGTCATATTCTTCTAGAACAACAGGGTTCAACAATAAAGCTCCCGTGTAACGCTCTCATTGTAAGCTATAATGTCAGTCAGCGTTCGTTATTTCACAATATTAGTAATTCGTCACATAGCTGAAAACAGGTAAATTTAGCAAAGTTTACTAATCACCGTACACGCTCAAAATTTATCTACTTGTTAAGTCAGTTCTTGTAATCAAACTAAAATAGCACGTATTAGCGCAGCTGTGCAATTTCTACGAAAATTAGAATCCTTTTATGGTATACAGAATCCACTGACTGTTTAGTAAACCGTACGGCAGAGGGTAAACTATACCAAGAATTATTGCCCGGCTAGCCTATACAGAGGAACCGAACCAACTTTAGGTGAGGTATCTCAAGACGAGATTTTCACATCGTCTTATCTGAGCCAGGAGCTGACAGAGAGAAGATGACAGAGATGGTCAAGCTGAGAATAAACAAACCTAAAGCTCTTTGTGCGACTTTGAAGAGAAAATAAGGAGGCATCCCTTCTTCCAAACTCTGTCCGGTACACGTCACTTGACCTATATGCATCCGTCTCAGAAACGCAAAGTTCTCGGTCCAAAACGTAGTGAACACTATATTTTGGCTGTCGTTCAAATAATGGACGCTATTTCAACCATTACTCCCCAATACAGCCGGAACAAGAAAGGAGTTGATGATCTGCAAACAGTTATTGTAGTCTACATTTATATTCAAGGGCTCAATAGTGTTGTTATCAATGATAGCTGGTGTTGAATAAAAAACTACAGTTATATTCAGAACTAACGTATTCACAAAGGGATTGCAAAGAAGTATCTAAAGTTGATACCGTTTCTTAAATAACAGAAGCATGTACATGTCTTCTTTTAGACTAATGAAGAAAATTCATTTTCAGCTTGTCCTTTAATAAGGGTCATAAACAGTCTAAGTAGAAGAGGCACTTGGTACCGTCTGAATGACTATAAATGCCTCTGCAAAATTAACACGTCTTCTTTGCTGGACCTAGTTATAAATAATGCTTAATCGTTTGAAAGTTTGTTACCGTCATCCATTTTATATTGATTACATATGGTAGCGTACACAGCGTAGCGAAGCTTCGAAATTTACAAAGGCGCCAACTATGATGAATTTCCGAACAAAGAAGATCAGGTTTCAGATAAATAAGTATACTGTTGTTGCCGCATTTTGGTGAGAGCACGAATCTGATTCTTTCGAAGGTTATTTCACCCAGTGATTCATTAATTCAGGACTGCAGATCTGTTCTGATGAACCAGCAGTAAATCTGATAGGTTATTCCTTGGATAGGGCTTCCTGTTCAATCAACTGTGTAAGTCAATCTCCGGGAAAAGTCAATACTGCCCATAAATGTGTGCAAATGATACAGATCCTTGGCGGTGATGTTTGAGTTGCTTTGCAAGATCACCAATGACTGAGGTAAATGAGCTAAGTGAACAGTACTTCGTTCACCGTTGTATCTTCCCATCTGACTTTGGTACCTAACATTATTGTTTCTCGGATTTCACTCTGAGGTGGGGTGTACCAAAAGATAGGTTTTCACTCATTCATGTATTTAAATACATCTGTCTATCATATAACAACAACAAGTGGTTAAGAAGTAGTCGAATTTACATAGCTACCATAGTGATTTTGAACGCCATGTTTTACCTGAAGAAGTTTATGTTGATAGTTGGGAAAACTTTTGCCGGAACACGTCGCCATCCCAAGTGGACTTTAAAAGCACAGTTATGCGACGACATCCGTGGAAAGTTGTCAACAGGAGGCAGAGAACAGTGTCATGATTCTCCTGGTGAGAATCCGGAAAGCAGCACTTGCGGAAAACTTATCAGGATGATTGATCAAATCCGGTTAGGTGTTTAATAACTGGCCCCTGAGTATAACAATACTCAGCGTGCTAAGTGCACCGCGAATTAAGTGGTTAATATTCTTAAGTGAGGTAACAAATAGTATCTTTGCTCTGTTTCTAGATGAACTTTCTTAACTGAAAATAACCTCATGATCACTAGTGTTGCAAGACGATGATTTGTGTCGAAACATTCTTATGGTCGAAATGGGTCGGACGCAAGTTTGCTGCCAAGAAGGCCCCGAGAATTCGGTTCAATTAAGGCAGAAACTTTGAAACAGTAAACCTGTCGAAAGTGGTCGTCAGTCGCGAAGTTCCGGGGAAACCCCACTTTTCTCTAATAAAAACGGAGTGGCTAGATTTGTTGAGGTAGTCTGACAAGTTGTAATAAAAATTCGAAATGGAAGCATTACCAAAGATATCGATAATTTTTGCCTACTGGTTAGTATATTGTAGCCCTGACATTAATTCAAAAGATCTGCAGGAACATCATGCTCAAATTCTGTAAGTTCTGTGCGGTCTGAACTGTGAGGCCCTGGCAAACACTCAGAACATTCGGATTGGGATTTATTTATTCAGCATTCACATAGTGTTATATGGATGACATCAAATGATTTGAGAGGCAGAGTACAGGTAGGTAACTCTTAGTCTGCATCCGCTTCTTTCACCCACCGACACACTTCAAGACATGACTGTGAACGCGGAGAGTGTACTTCTCATACTCCTCGGTTTGAATACGAAAAAATCCCCTGGAGCTGACGAAATAACGCCGCTCATTCTTAAGCAATGTGCTCGCTCCTTGTATACATCTCTCACAGATCTGTTTAATCTGTCACTAAACTGCAGTATGGTCCCCATGGACTGGAAGTGTGGCACAATCACTTCAATTTTCAAAGGAGGGGATCGCTCAGATGTGTCCAACTACAGACCTGTTACACTATTACCAGTGATCTCCAAAGTGCTTGAACGACTAGTGGCGAATAAGCTTACCAAACATCTTGAAGGAAATAACATACTCTCTATTGCACAACATGGTTTCAGAAAGAGTCACTCCTGCCTCTCTAACCTCCTCCTAACTCTCGATGACTGGACGCTGGCTATAGACAACGGCAATCCCATCCATGCTTGCTACCTGGATATGTCCAAAGCCTTCGACCGTGTTAACCATAGCATACTTTTACAGAAGCTAAAACAACACGGTGTCACGGGTAAACTATTGGCTTGGTTAGAGAACTACCTGATGGACCGTGTTATTCAAGTCAGAGTCGACGGTGCTTTATCGAAGCCAGTTGCGGTCACAAGTGGAGTACCTCAAGGATCGGTTCTTGGGCCAACCCTCTTTCTAATCTACGCTAACGACATACCAAACCTTGTTCGATGTAAAATTATCTTATTTGCAGATGATATCAAGTTATGGGCGAGTATACACACCTCCGAAGACTGTGTACTTTTGCAGGAGGACCTCAACGCACTATATGATTGGTCATTGAGAAACAAATTACCCTTCAATTTTCAAAAATGCAAAATGCTCAACATAGGAAAATGTGTTGAATTCACCTACACACTGGGTCCGCATCGTCTTGCATGGACTACTGACGAAAAGGACTTGGGTGTTTGGATTAGTAGCAGCTTGAAGACCTCATTACAGTGTACTGCTGTCTACAAGCGGACTTCAAAAATCCTGGCACTGTTGAAACGGATCTTCGGTAGATTCACAAGACAGACGCTGCCCAGTATACTCAACACGTATATCAGACCAACGATGGAATATGCTGTCCAAGTCTGGTCACCATGGCTTCAAAAGGATATAGTTCTGCTACAGCGAATATACCACCGAGCTACCAAGTTGGTGACTGGACTCCAGAGCAAACCATATGAGGAGAGGATTGAAAGTCTTAAGTTGTTTGACTTCTGCTATCGCCGCATCAGAGGCGATTTGATCCTTACATACAACATATTACACACACCGAACCACCCGCTCCAAAAACTGTTTGTCCGGCGAGAACCGCGAATTAGCAGGACTCACGATTATTTGCTAGCAGTACCGCACTCGCGAGGGAACAGCCGGAGGTACTTCTTTGCAGTCCGCGTGTGTTTCGCCTGGAATTCTCTACCCCAAGATGTCGCTCACTCACCCAACTTAAATATTTTCAAAACTAATCTAGACTCATTTTTATCTACACAACCAAAAATCGAACCCCCCCACAGCGCTTAAATTCTGTATAACAGAAAAAAAACTCACAGACGCATTCTTGTTTTTCATTGTACGCACATCACATACTTCCATCCTGTGGTAACTGTAAAGCTGATTGCTTCTTATACCATTAAAACCTTGAATTACCTTGAATCTATTTTTAAATGGATAGTAAAACCTCGGATGACAGAAATGTATCCGTTTTAACGGAATGCTAAAATCATTGTATGGTTTAGTACCTTGTGATTGCAATTTTTGGAGAACGCATATAGTTTATCACAAAATCTTTGGCACATATAGTGCAATCTGCTAAGCGTTTTACTCAAAACCGTTTGTATTTTGATGTAGCAAACAGGCTGTTCTTCCGATTATACACTCTGAAGTTCTGCTCAGCGCATTCCTACATCTTATACGAATTCACTGGTCATTCTGAATTATGCGACCCTTAATGAAGACACTCTAAACCCTACTTGTCTGAAAAATGCGAACCCTCATAACATGTATACTTGCAACTGGCTGGCTTAAAGATAACGCCGTGGAAAATATAAGCATATCTGGCCTGTAGCTTGTTGATAAGAACAGAGGTGAAACCCATTTTACTTCGTCATATTCCGGAACGTTCCGCTGACTACTCCGGCTGGTTCGAGAATCAAGCCACATTATCAATATACTCAGGACTCCACGGTAGACAAAATTAACGTTTACACAATACACCAAGAGTTCGTCATTGTCTTAAGTGCAAGATTGCAAATTTCTTGAAAAATCAAATACGAGCAGAGGACCTGGATACACAACACGGAATAACGTGGTCTTTCTTTGTTTAGTTGCTCAAACCGACATCAAAAGTGCGGCAAAAATTTTATCTGTGTCAAATGCGACCGTGAAAATTTAGTGAGAATAACAGAACCGACCATGGTTTGCTGGTATTTTTCATTTGCGTTTAACCTTTCTTTGAGCCTCGCAGTCGTTTTTAACATTTGTCAACCTCCTTAACTGCAAACAGCAACCCGGTAAGTGAAGAATTTAAGACTAACACATTCCTCCGTTCACTAACAAATTAAATTGGTTGTTCAGCTCGAAATTTTCACTGATGCTTGTTTAAACAAATTGCAGGCTTTAGCTGGGTTACAAGCCCTCAACATACCCAATGCCACCTACGGTAATTGTGAAGTGATTTCGGTCTATCCGTCGCGATCGACTCTCTCTGGAGAACTGAATTTTCAGCCTTCACTGGATGATGAGCAGCGACGTTGTCTGTTTTCAAAACAATTGCGGAAAATTGGGTTAGAAAATCAAGAGAATACATCCTACCCAACGGCTGTGGATTTGAGAATTGACGACAGTAGGTGCCACTCGATTTATTTAGTGTATCTACAACAAACAACTGTATAATAAGTATTTTCTGTATCTCAAAAGTTTACTTAACTCCACAGTAGTCGCACACATCTCATACTTTTACTTTTGGAAAGTTCTAGATTGATTGTAAATCGGACGTAATCTCTATCATATCAGGGTTAATATCCTTATGATCGGAGACAACCGGGTCTGTAGTGAAATAAATAAATCTAGCATGCAGGCGCACTTTAGTGGTTTATTTGACGGTGATCACTGAAATTACGTTGAGACACGAATAATCTGGTAGCTGCCAGTATGCGGATCAATTTGCACTGACGACTGATCCATTTCTGTAAATTGACTACTCTGACATTTAGATGAGTCAGCAGGTCGCGAAACTACATCACCAATGAAAGGATGTCACACAGCATGTCTTTATTTTATCCATGTATAACACAATCTTTTACATTTTGTTCACAGTACACCATTCCTTATTTTTAATTGCAAGTAATGTGCAGCACAATAAATGACAGCGAAAATAGGCGTGCAGAACTCTAGTTTGCATTTGAGGACTATTCTGCCGTTAAGAAACTCTGCATACCTCAAACTAATCTACTGCCTAGACACCATCCTAACTCAATTAAACCAAAACCTTCAAGCATATTCTTTGAAAGATTTTTTGGAATTAATCAATGAATTAAGGAACATCAACTTTACTACTGAGTTATTGTGCCACTAGAGTTTTAGTCACCTTCGAGGTTGCCCCATATACCAGGCGATTGTATATATATAGATGAGCTAAATGAAAGGACGCGTATCACTCAACTCTCTCGATTATCATTCAGGAATACTCTATCATCTTCCGTTTAGTTGATTTGTTGGCACCAACTAGATGGGGGTAGCCATGAGATTTCTTTCAACATCGTTTCCAGAAGACCTTTTAATAGTCCTAATGAGTGTTTTGGCAAATTTTTCAGAAAAGACAAATGTAAAAATTATTAACTTTTGCCGGACTTGAGTCAGCTACAGTTAGTACATTTTTTGTTAAGAAGTCAGTGCGAGCGTTAATCACAGGTTTGCCATCCTACGAGCAATACATCGATAATATTCCAAATTGACCGATATAATTGTTTCTCTAACGTGAGGTTAACGTGAGAATTTGTGACCAATAATTCTCTGTCCTGTCTAAAACACTCATGAATTGTCCAGGTTGTGGCTCATTTAAGTGATGTATCTACAAATGAAACACTTTTTCGGTTTATTGCTGAACTTTGATAATTTCATGCCGATCCAACACTGGTGAACACGCCATTCACGCCAGCAAATGGAATCTCCAAATGAGTCAGCCTTGAGTAGGAAGATGATGTGAACATTTCCACATTACAGTTTAACGACCACGCCAAAGTATTCACAGTTTAATGGGGTATGCCAAATACGCCGTTTGTTCAGGTGGCTATTTTACAAAATATTAAGGTTTAAATGGGGTTGCATCTAAAGAGTGATCACATCATGCAGTAGATGAGGCGAGGAGTGATAAGTTTCACTGAAAGAACATAACACAGCTGAACTAAGCTTAGTTTGTCGGATAGAGAAAAGTCCTATGCCCTCAATACAGAAAACTTATCATGTTGGCACTGACTTACAGGGTGTCCACCAACTTGTAAGCAAAAGCAGCGGAAGCTGCATAGACACAACCGATAGTAAATGACGATTTGTCACAGCGAGTTAGTATTTAGACTGGGACTCCTGTGCGCGGAATCGCCTTAATTTTAGAACCTCTCAAAAAACCCATCAACCAGCGCTCTGTTGAAGCAGCCTCGTGTCCAGCGGGTGAAATATTTTGCTCTCACTAACATCCATATGTACTCTCGCGATTATGGTTGTCGGACATTTTGTGGTATGTAAGAGGTCCCCTTATCTATGAGCAATAAGCAGAGGCCTGCCTATTTGGAATCCTAGGTGACAGAATGACATTTTCATTATGTTGCGCTGAGGTGAATGGGGAGTATCTGAGATCTTCGAATCATAGCAGTCAAAATATTTGTCAGTGATTACTATGACATAAATTTTTGTATACCACAATGAAATTAGTGGGACTTTATAGAATCTGTGCTCGTCATTGATGTCTACTTGAGGAATTCAAAGACTTAAAGACATATATACATACACCGGAGCATGTTACAATGATGACTCATCTGAGCATAACGGTGAACTGATCTTCAACAAAGGTCGTGTTGCAGATAAGCCTACACATTCACAGAACTTCGACGCGAATTTGTGTTAACTTCCAGCTACTCCTGTTTGTCTGACTAAATGCCGGCAGTCTGGCGACGTTTGATGAATAGGTACATATGATTACATTTGGTGATTTAAAATTAGTTCTGAGACTCGAGCTATTTTAACTCAAATACTTAATCGAAGCCTTCCCACCCAGATACACCTTTTAACTGGCTCACTTTGAAGCAAAAGACCGGAGTTTTGCTCTTGACGGAGTTTTCCAGTAGTTGATTACCAGACTGGTATGGTTGCGGTCATTACGACGGATTCCTTTTGGTCTCGTTGTGCGTGGGAGATACCAGTAAACAACTTTAGGCTTAACGTTCTGTAGCCACAAGTTTACACAAGTAATAGCATGCTTCTCAGCTGATGATCTTAGGAATACTGTCGGCCTGTTGACAGCACTCGAGTAATTTTCCATTGAGTGTACTGAGGGTTGAAACACTAGGTCAACTTTAACCACTTCATCAGTGCAGAATGAAAACATATGTTGCGCCACCTTACTTTTCCGTTTAATTTCATAATTAGTAAACTTAATACATCATACAGGCAATAACAAACAGAGATTAGACACGTTTACAACCACACCAAGTATTATGTAATCACGGCCATGACAATCCGATAGAATGGCTTGACCACTTTTGTGCACCTAAAGTCGTCTGGCAAGTACGGATGAGCTTCACCTTGGTGCAATAACGGCCCGAAATCCAGCGTCATGACAACAGGTCACCACGTTGACCCATTAAGCTCATTCATGATACAGTTGCCGATCGAAACCCGAAATTATTGGCTTTGTGTAAAGCGAACTTACCGACCGATGCTAAATGCACAACAGTGATTCAGGCAACCTATAAGGACGTCATAGTCGTGATTACGTAAAACTTGTTGTGTTTGTAGGTGTGTTTAGCCCCGTCTATATTTACGTGTACAATATACAAAACAGCATGTTTTACGTTCGCGCCTGATGAGAATGAACAAAATGTTAGCATAACAATATGTCTTCTTTCTGCTCTGATGAGGTAGTGAAGGTGTCAAGCGCTGTAGGAATCGTGTACACAAAACTAACAATGAACGAGTATACTTTAATTATTCTGTTATCTTCAGGCTATAGTTTGCTAAACTGGTGAAGAGCAAAGTTTTATAACGCCCGTGTGGATCGAAATATGATTTTCAATCGGTTTACGTTGTTTTAATGACAATGTAGGATGTTTACTCGGCCGAACTTTTCGTTATTGCATAAGCCCTCGGATGAAATGCCTACAGCTATTAAGAGCAGTATAGCTCCGCGTGGACGATTCCTCAAAATCAGGTGGCTCGCATCGGGTTTCGTGGTAGCTTGCTGGTTTTATGTAAAACTGACCGTATTATATTGAAGTTTTGGACTATGGGATTAGTAAGCTTGAATAAGGTTGAGTCGTGAAAGAGAAAGCGACGATGTCTTGACCATTTTATTGACCTCTTTTGTCTATATGGAATTGTCAACTGCACCTGCTTTCCAACTTCTTGTAGGTATAGACACGAAGGTCACCGGAAGTAAGTCAATCAGTTTAGTTCATCGAATGCTTTATGAAGAAGCGTGCAGCTGCAAAAAATAGACCCATAAGTTCAAATACAAATTGACTTCTACGTCACTGCCAAATCTTTGTTTGCTAATATATGGTTTTCTAATCTCACTAAACAATGCCCAGGACCTCGTAGCCCTACGATAGGCGTACCGTTACAGGACACCAAAGAGTAAGCTGCCTAATAACTATACTAAGTTCGTCTTACCGAAACGAACAAACGCATTAAGCTGAGAGCTTGAGGTCAGATGTTTGTAAAATGTTCACATTTTGACAGTGCTCAAAAATTTTGGCTTAGTCATCCCTGTTTATGAAAGTGAGCTACTCATGATAGTATTAACTTCTGTAGACTTGTTTTCAGCTTCGGCGAAACGTTCGAACTTTGTTGGAACTCACTCTGATGTAGTAGTCAGTGCGTACTGCTTAGTCTGCTTACTCCATGCTAGACACTAGGATTTTTGACTGGAGTCGATCGGCAGACGAGGTATTAATTTTTTATGGGTACCTTTGTTATCGTTTGTCAATCAAAAATTCGAACGCTTAAACATCTATGAATTTATCGGAGAGTAGATTGGTGCGCACACATACATACGCATTCATACTACTCGGAAACTTTTGAAAACAGTTACCGTGAACTGTGCGACTGACATCACCTGTGGGCGGTTGTTTGGATGTGTTTATATGCATATATTCATATCTCTGGACAAATATGACGAGTCTAGCAAACACATAAGTGAACATTTGAAACACAAGAGAGGTCCATTTTCACTTTAGAAATTGTAATGAACACCCCGAATGGTGCGATTTAGCCTCAGTTGGTGGTTTACGCAAATTCCCTTGTTCAACTTCGCTGACTTTCTTTAACTCATGTCATGTTATGTGCGTTTTTTATTAGCCACATATGGTACACTGAACATCCATTATACACAGGCGTGAAAAATTTCAAAGTATTTGCAATCGAACCGATGTTTTGCAGAAAACCTGCTACGGCCATATTAGTACACTTTTCTATTGTACCACGTTGGTGGACTCCAAATAGGTTTTTGGTTAATTTACACTTAATAGCCCACTAAAATGGACTTTGACCCATATTAAGGATTTCTTGCTTGAGGATCCCTGCCTAACCGCACCACTGTAGTTGACAAATTAGAACGTTAATTGAAGGAATTACTGCTAGTTTTGAGTTAAGCAGAGCGAACTATTCCATCTATTTACAGTTTTCTATTTATCTATTTGTTCTGTTACGGAAGAAATATATATAGAAGGAACTGCGTACTTCAACAAATCTGAATATATTTGGGAGATGGGCTTCAGCACTTCCGAGCTACTGGATATATTTGATAAGTCAGTTTGTCCTGCGGTGGGTTTTTTCACGCATTGTGTGCATGATTCAAAATTATTTGAATTTTTTGTATTACACTTGTTGGGCAGTTCAAAGCCCATGTTTGTTTGACGCGTTGGTATACTGCCTGTGGAAGTGTATGTACGGGCGATTAGAATAAACCAGACACGTTTTTACTTACGAAGCGTGAATTTATTGAATCTGTTGTATATGCAGCTACATCTGCCAAATGCTTTGCCAAATCAGTTGCCCGTGTTTTGTCCGTCACAACTTGAGTAGTTTCAAAAATTCTGAAAAAGTAGTCGTAAGTTTCATGAGATATACCTTCACTGCATCGAAATTTCTCACAGGACGTCTACTTTAAATGAGATTTCTAAGTGACGATCAAACCGTTTGCTACAAAATTGGATATCCTAATATTTGTGCATGATGCGGTTGAAATGGTGTAATGAGGATTCCACCCAAACCTATCTCCAGTCCGCGCTCTTTGTTAAGTTTGTGGCTCGACCACCATAATGCACACATTTTGATAACGAAAGTGAGGTACAATCCTCCTCTGCTACTTCCTGAAAGGCACCTACTGATTATCTTCGTTTATGGGTTTGACCCTAACCTTTCATTGAGGTTTCCAGTCTCACGTTTCTAGCAACAGTTCACACGGTGAAAATCGTTGATAGGTGTTCGAACTAACTTTGCCATGTCATTCAAGTTCATGGTGGATTTGGTAGACACCGAATACACATTAAAGGGTCGGGTTGGAAGGTTTACGAGTAATGAATTGGAATAGTGAAAGGTGTATCAGTCACCGCAAGAGCATTATAGCTGATAGCATAACTATTGCAAAACAGAAGTACTTACAAGTAAACGTATTGAAACGATGCAACACTACGCGGAGACTTTTATTTTTACGTCTACCCAAGCAAACTGAACGTCTTCGAAAGCATCTGAACAAACGATGAAGTGGTATACAGACTGCGAACAACTTATCGGATAGGCCAGAAATATCACTCGTAAGTATTCGGCAAAATTGCTATAATCAAGTGAAGGGCAGAATTAAAAAAACGGACGACATAAAATATTGATAAACAGATTGAGAATAACACATAACACTCTACGTTCCAACCACTACACTGGTCGGTCACAGCTATAGGAGTGGGTTCATGTTTGAGCATTTCTTTGGGAACTGCCCAAACGTTGTGTTCATCAAAGAGACCTGTTTGCTCCTGGCTCAATTTTGAGTTTGGGTGACTTCGTCCAACAACTAGCTGCAGATTCCCGACAGATTGGTATAGGAATCATAATTCCGAAACTTCTTCGCATTTTTTGGCGTGCTTATGAAGGCCAACAACGTTTTTGAGGATGCATTATCGCTGAATGCGATCAACTGTAAAATATTTATGTCAGGTAGAGGACAAATCTGTTCTCCTTAACTCAGTCCATCCTCAACATTGTCGAACATAACTCACTGACAAATCCATAAGCGACGCATTCCAATATGAGGTTAAAGTGTTTGTCCTCGTGGAGCCAGTGTGAATGAAAACCACCAGAGTGGTCTGCCTTGGCTGACACACAAACAGCGCTCAACACAACTATGCATAGCCAAGCAGAGTAGACTCCAACAAAGATGGTAGTGCGTTATGCAATGGAATAAACGATTGGTATTAATCAGTTTTCAAGCGGAACTAAATACCTGTTGCAGTAATCGGAAACGACCATGATATGAAACATTCAGCATTTTTTGTGTTTAACCAGATAATTGTTTATGACGACGACACTGTTTCAGTGGCACCTAAATTGTGACTTCCTGTGTACTTGTTTTCAGCTGTGTCGGAATGCTGCATGCGCATGAGGGTTACCTTGAACAAAACTTGATATGTTGCCAAATTTGAGCAGGGATACATCTTAATTAAAACAGACCTGTATTTTTCTTTAGCTCGCTAACATGTGATAGAAGCTCGTGAGTCATTGTTCGTGCAGTTATAGTTGGAATCGTTAGCTGCTCAACTCGGATAAATTCATTTGATTGAAAAAACGTTGCTTTCTAAATCGAGTCGAATAGTTTGATTTAAAAGGAGTTTGCATCTCGCAAAACCAACTCGTAAGGTACTCACAAATTGACTGCGATCTTAACCTTCGGTACTGCTTATAGCGGACTATTGTTACTGCATGGGAACTTAACAAATACCTGAGTCCTTTGATTGTAGATTTTCAGGGCAATGCTGAATAGATTGTTCTGTACTGTATTCTCTATTGTAATTATAGCTAACCAACCCAAGTTCTTCTGAGGTTAGCATGTTTTTATTTTCAGTTTCTCAGTTACGAATAATACCAAGTCATCGGTGAACGGTTACCATAGCCTGATTGCAAATTAACAGAGGGGAAGGTGTAGAGTGAAACGCTGATACTAAGCTTAACATACAAAATTGCGGTGCTCAACTAATACGACGCGACATTCAATTCAGTTTTTTGTGCGATGATTGTGTGAATTCAATCTTTTTGCAGATTTCTTCCATTCCAGACAAAAGAACTGATTTGAGCGATTCGTATACACATCTGAATGAACTTAATTTTGTCATGTGAAGATAAACAGCATAGATATGAACAGCTATAGTTTTCTTATTTCCAATCTAACCGGAAACCTTTCGACAGTTTCAGAGAAGAAAATAATAATATATATCTCGTATGCCTCAAAAAAGCTTTTTTGGAATGGTTTCAAAACCACTCAAAATGACGAGAATCAGACATTAATGAACATATGACAGTTTGAAAGGAAGAATCACACGGAGAAGTAGCATCGATGTGAAAAAAAATGGTTATCTATGAAAAACTAAGGACGAAAAATCAAACGTGCACCTTATACGTGTGGTTTTCATGTTTAAACATTTTCATCACTGATGCCATTTTGGTTTGTAGATGCTTGTTTCTATTGAATTCGAGCAAACGCGTTTTTCTTTGTCTGTTGACTGCACCGTCCCTCTCCTATTTAATGTTTCTGGCTTATATTAGTTGCAGTAGTCATATGCTTGTACTTTCTGATGTTCCATTCGTGTTATTTTACCGAAATTACTCGACAGACAGAAGGTAGTTTCATGTAACCTCTACGAACCAGAACCAGTTGTGCACTTACCTTCAAGGTTCTGTACCCTATAACATTGCTGATATCCTTTGCAGCCCACGGGCTAACACCAACGGCTTTTGTCATACTAGCCAAGTGGAACTGAAGCCGTATGGGACGTCAAAATGTTTAACATTTAAATTGTCAGTGTCCATGAGGAATTTTTACTACATCATATTAAATAAACGAACATTCCGGTCCTTCATAGAAACATTTCTACAAATAATCTTGCACTAAACTTATTCTCTCTTGCGGTACAATATTTAACACTAGAAACCAACTGCCTGTTGCCGCTTCTCCTTCGAACTTTCGAGCATATACAAAGCATGCACGATTGTGTTTACAAACCAAAGGAATACTAATGGATGGAACATAATTGGTTTGATGGCAATCCTAAGTTCCAGAAAAGCAGTTAGGTGAAGGCCAGCTTGACCTTACAAAGCTGGTTAATTGGAATGACACTGTACTGATCAGCCATTGTAAGTGATACACCTACAACGTGGGAGATACAACACCGTTTGTAATAGGATAACTTAAGTTGAAAACGGGGTCATACGATGCTTTCCAGCTAACTCATGTAAGCTCATTCTTGTTCGATAGCGAAGGTTATTTCACGTGAAGCGACACATGTAGTAATGATCAATCGTTAGTTGTTTGAGGAGTTTACCATACAATTTACGAAAACGCCATCTGATAGGATTGTGATCTGGCATTGCGAGTGTCATTAACTTTCGCCACACAAAATTTGCATATGGACATGTAAAACTAAAATGTGCTTTTCAAGTTAAAAGCTTGGAATAGTGCACAGTCAACAGTTAGATAGCGGCGTATTTTCTTTTATTTTTCAACTAGCCAACTAATAAAATATCCTTAAAAGCATAACAATTACCAATAAATGGACTGTGATTAGCGTAACGTTGCGAGCAGTTTGTAATAAACGTACTTTCACTCACCTCGGACGATCTCCTTTAATGGTCCTATGAGAGAACATCCTAGGCGGCTGAAAGTTTGCATAGCAAAGTACGCGTACCATTGTATCTTCTTCACCCGTGCTTCACTCGTGCTAAATTTGCTGCGGACATCCTATATTTTGCTAAACTTAAATTGCTATAGAAATACGGGCACCTTAGTATGTTAGTAAACGAGGGTTCACAAGATGATAACTATCATCTGGTTGAAGTTTGAGAAATTACTTTCATGGTAAATAATGAGGATAACCGAAATTCGATAAATTTATTTCACACAGGTCCAAACGTTTAAATTTAACAGCAGCATCATCTTACTGGTAGCAATTTCTCATTGACTAAGTATGCAACTGTTTAATCACTTTTCACGGTCACAAGTGTGAACCACAACTCCGTTTTCAACTATATTCAGTTAAATAGCTGGATGAAAGCTCAGCCGGAATTTCTGATTTATAAGTGGAATTGTTCATTCGGATCACCACGTGCGCGACATGTGATGGTGGCTGTGAGGCAGGCTATCAATTTTCAGAAAGCTTATCTGGAATTGGCACTCAAAGCAGAAGATAGTTTCATTAAAACGTACATCAATAATCAACTGGGTGAATTGGAAGAAACCCTTCAGGTGGTTACGGTCTACAAAGGTTAGTTCAAATCATTCATCATAAAATAGATGTTACCACTATCATCAATGCAACGATTAGATGAAACAAAATAACGGCTGCATTTTGATCCAATTACATACTGTTGGCTAGGTCATTGTCGAAATTTGGGTTGTATT
Source organism: Paragonimus westermani (assembly GCA_008508345.1). Lineage (NCBI taxonomy): Eukaryota > Metazoa > Platyhelminthes > Trematoda > Plagiorchiida > Troglotrematidae > Paragonimus > Paragonimus westermani. Next base: position 73,821 of record QNGE01002845.1, on the reverse strand, counting down.
TTATCTTAGCAGTCACCACAAGCCTACACTTTGAGTTCGAGTGTAACTATGGATGACAATAGGTTGGCTGAAGTTGTGTAACACCAGTGATTCGGGTTATCAGACGAACATCTTAATTAGCCAGTTTAGGAATTTCTGTCTGTTGTTGTTCAACTTTTAGGTGTTAAGCCCGTGAAATCGCGTTATAATACTTGAGTTTTTGTGAATGATCCTTGATGTTTTATCCAATAAATTTGATCAGTTTGCTCGAATGCTGTGTTAATGTTGTAACTTACGGTCTACTGATAACACCGCGTTTCAGATTTTTCGGACCGCCGTGAGTCAACTGAAGCATTGACCTACAAAAAATATCTCTTTATTATAAGTAAATACAATGAATCATTTCTTCCTAAAGACGCTACTTTCCCAGTCAAGTTATAAGTATTAGAGACACTCCTGATATTCGCCCAGATGAGTTCCTATCTGCAAGCGACAGTCTTTTTGAATTACTCTCCAGAGCTAACTCAATGAAGTGCAAACCGTCCTGACAAAAGAGGAGAAAACCTTTGTTCTGGTAATACAAAGGAATCGCTGTTGTCCGGTTTAGTTGGAATGACTAGTTTGTAAACAAACTTTGTTACCACTCACTTTAGATATCGAAATGCGCTGCTACCCCGTTGCCAAAAGCCTACACCATTAGAGTTATACACGGATATGATAAGGAAAACGTGCAACATGAGCAGAAAGTGGAAAAAAGTTTGTAATTCACCAATATCACTAGAATTTTAGAGCAGAGTATACAAACTGGAGAAGTTAGAACGATGTGATCTCATCCGCCTGCCAGTAATATCCGGTTCTGAACGGCTTGTTCCTTCTTAACAGCAGAAGATATGTGCCAAGGTAGCACAGGCGTTCTCCCCTACTTACTAGTGGTTAACCGAGAAAAAGAACTGACTTCCGTTGACCACAAAATCGGTGCTCTGAATTGCTGACACGGAGGTAGTCCAAAAAAGTGGTATGAACAATGCATAGAATTGTATACACGTAGCCTCACCCGCAAGCGTGGAAAACGTAGTCTGATTTGGTATTCATATGATCCACATTGACCCGCTTGATTTTGTTCACACCTTTTTATTTTCCTAGCGGAATTAGTGTACCCACTGTGGATATGATTTCAATAATGATGTTTTTGGCTACTCTGTAGTACCAGCTAACAAACCGCAGAAACATCACCAATTTCACAGAACGGTCCATCCAAAATTGTTCTGAGTCGCTATGGTCCAAATAGTGAAAAATGCTGTGCGTGATGCAACCATTAGGTTGCCTGGAAAAAGTTTTAACACTTGGTCATCCATCTTGGGTTTTCCGTCACCTGAGACAAATTATCAGAAGCATAACGGTGCTTGAATTTTCACTAACAGCGTGATATTCGAGGTTGTAGCATAGGGGTGACTTTGTATTTTGGTCGCGTACTTTTGGCGAATTGGACGTAAACATTCTAAGCTTAATCACCCATGCTTTGACAAGTGGTGTACGAGAAATCTCTCAGTGGAGTTGTAATATCCTAACGTAATTCTCATCTATGCCCTGAGCCAACTCAACCATTCTAGTTGCTGCATCTTCAAGTTTCAGACTTATGAAAGAACAAAAACGAGTAAATAAATAGTTTCAAATGGGCAACTAACGGTAATCACGAACTAACTCCCTAATAAGTCGTATACATAAGAGTTTGATGGNTTCGAGGTTGTATCATAGGAGTGACTTTGTGTTTTGGTCGCGTACTTTCGGCGAATCGGACGTAAACATTCTTAGCTTAATCACCCATGCTTTGACAAGTGATGTACGAGAAATCTGTCAGTGGTGTTGTAATATCCTAACGTAATTCTCATCTATGCCCTGATCCATCTCAACCATTCTAGTTGCTTCATCTTTAAGTTTCAGACTTATTAAACAACAAAAACTAGTAAATAAATAGTTTCAAATGGGCAACTAACGGTAATCACGAACTAACTCCCTAATAAGTCGTATACATAAGAGTTTGATGGACGCCTTACGTGGAACACTACTGATGGCATTTTGTCCATCCAAGAAGATGGTATGTCTTCCGTAGAAAGAACTTTCCACTCACAATAGGATCGTAATATCTGCAGAATTTCGAAAGCCATCTCAAAACTGGTCTGCAGGGTCAATTTGAATCAAGCGGGCAACGACTGCTGCTTCACCTGAATCTAACAGCGCGTTAGTTCTCATAAACAGCGGGGAGCCAAACATACATAACAGGTTGTCAAAATCAGGTTACTCACAAATGGAGTTATTCTTAGAGTTCCAGAACGTTCACGGTCTCGAAGTGTTATGAAAAACCAACAACCCGCACAGCCTGTTTGTCATAACGGATCCAATGTAGCCCAAAATTCGGTGGGGATAACCGTCTGCTTGGACGCATGAAATAGTAGTGGATACCTGTATTTCTTTCCAAACTAAAATTTCTGGGTCAACCCTTGAATGTTTGGCCGGATTCGGGTAACACGACAGGTTGAAAGACGTATATGTTCTGGCTTTGTGATCTAGGAGATGATGTGCAGGAGCACAAAGTTCCTATTGTGCGCAAGACAGCTCACTATGAGAATCCTGAATTTACCTTCCTAATAGCACATCCTGTAGATGGTTGAATCTTCTCACCAGCACTCACTTGTCCCTAATCTTTCAGACTTCGAGGTGACTCACCTACTCCAGTCTATCTATCTAATATCAATAACCACGAATAAGAAAATTCAGTCCTCTGTCTTTAGTGAGAAAATGATATAAAACGCATATATATTCCGGGACGCTGATAGCTGAGTTGTTTTTTTGGGATCAGGTATGATTTTAATAAACCAAACAAAACTTACAGTGTTTGTGAAAAGGCTACACACTCACTGCTCAATGCAGTCTGACTTGATTGTGACCCACTTGGTCTTCAAGCGTATGCTAAATCTAATTCCGAGTTTCAAAATTGTTGTAATCGCCGTCTCTAAGGCTTTCGATGGCGGCCGTGAAACATGTCCCAGACAACTGGCCTTTATCCTCCTGATTCGCCGCATCACGAGGAACAACTGCACTTGTCATACCTACTTAGGGCAGTTACCCTGCCACCTGAAACACATTTGTACTAATTTTGTTTCGTTCTTCAACCGGATGTACAAGTTGTTTTTAGGGCGTTCATCAGTATTCACTAACAGTACTCACCGCAGTCTGTGGTTGATGGGTCATCAACAAATGTTAACTTATCCAGTATTCATCAGAATGTCACCGTTAGCCCTTAACATACTGGCAAAGATTCTGAAAGGGCTTCTGTAGAACCCCTACTGAGAGTCACCATATTTTCCTGATCAGTTTGTTCTGGATAATCCCGAGTCAGGCTGACAACTTCTAGACTTCGAGCCAGAAGTTATTTGATTTATCTATGGGGGTGGAACGGTATAACCGGCATTGTTTCAGAAGAAACACTGTAGAAAAATTATCATTGTCTGAACAACTCGTTTTATTCATAATAGTTTTGAGCGCTCAGAACGGGTTATCTTAATGTCACTTGGGAGCAGTACAAAATTTTCCACAGCTTGAGAGTGTCTTAAGACAGTGGTGGGGGTTGAATTATTATGGTAGGTTCAGGATGGTATCGGATAGCAAGTGCATCAAAAGTCGCCGTTCTATGCTTGTATCTTTATTGACGAGAACAACGTGCTAGAAAATATGTCATTCACAACCCTTGTTAGCTGCAGTAACCAAACGGGTAAAGAATTAAATCATCGTCTTTTTTAAAATAGATACGCTACACACAATGTTTGGTTAGATCGCTTTAATGATTATCTCCAAAGTGAAAAATACATGGGTCACCCAGGTCTATCATTACACAACTCCAAGAGTACTACCGGTGAGCTATCGTTATGGAGATCACTCGTCATGATGAAAAAACATACGTCGGAGTTTTCTGACTCAGTCAATTGCGCACGAAACGACAAATTACGAAAAGTATTGCTAAGTAGAACACAATTGGTCTGCACTTGTTGAGTAAGTTTAAGGAAAGTGAGTGCGAACAAATGGTACTAGCTCAAATCTCCTTGCTCTTGTTGGAATTACCAGTATAACTAAATCTTTCAACGTGTTCAGTAGACTTTCAACAGGTGTGCATAAATGCACATCGAAAGCAGCTGACGATTAGGCGGAAGAAAAGCCAAAGCAACTTTTTCAATTTCAATGTCAACTAAACATCACAAGTTTGAACTTACTGGTAAACAAGTCATTCAGCGAGAACGTGGTTGCCCTTTCATTCCTGAGGAACTTGGTTATCAGATTTTGGGATATACCAGTAGCTTCACGTTGAGTAATCCTCAAGGGAGGACTTTGAATAATTGCATCATCACAGCTAGCGTCGTGCGGAGTAGATGCAAAACTTTGGAAGATTGGGATTGATTCAAATGTCTCCCGATATTATTGAGTGATTCTTGAATGAAACATCTGAAAGAATCACCAGAACGATGTTGCTTCAGCTAGGGTTACTTAGTCACCCTAAAGCCGATGATTACTTGCAGCGTTTGAAGCAAGGCTGCCAACAAGATCTATGTGGTTAAAAACTGAACGAACCCATCTTTAGGTTATCTACCATGTATTAAGGTAATCTAACGGATAGCGAAACAATAACAGCAATGCGTTCCTCTTCCTCGGTGATTTGTTTTTGAATTACAGAGTACTGTGAAAGCACCCGTAGTCACCAAATCTGTAAACACAAAAATCTCGATAATTGCCAAGTGTGTAAAATATACGGAAGTACCACAAAACTTTTGGACTTTCTAACGCACTAAGCACAAAAATTGACGAGCTGTTGTCAGGTGAATTTACAAATATTCGTTAATCAGTGTTCCAAACAGGTTAAGGCCTACTGGTGCCTAATAGTGAAAGTTGGTTGGAATAAGTTAAATGTCAACCACAGCCATGTGAGTCGGCTTATTTTTAAAGCAATCATCAGATTCTAGTTTCGTTTTTGTTAGATCTAACCGGCAGTGCTGTCTTTCCCACGGCCTTGATTTGAACTCGATCGACGTTTCATCAGACAACCATGTCGATCTCTGTGCCTTAAGACCACACTGTGCGCGACTGGATCATCACACGCAAACCATTAGTCATTTTCACTTGTGGGTGACACAGTATTTTGCAGCCTCGAGGGGAGGTACAGTAACTGGCCCGCTAACCACAACGGCAACCAAACTGTAAGAGGGTTAGCCCAAACTGAACTCATGGAAGTCAGCAGAATGGTTGGGTGAACTGTGAGTACAAACTAGTAATGAGGTCTGGCTTTATGTGGACTGAACAGCAATCATCAATGCCCACATCTTTTGCATTCCCACGAACGTTTTGACCGATTTTAGGAAGAGACACTTAAGCAATGAAACACCTCATATTAAACCAGATGCAGCCAGACAACTAAAAGACATAAGATCAAATAACCTATTCAGCACGTCCTCAGACTGGAGTTAAACAATAATTAAAGTACACTTTTATTAGATAACCTCCAGTTTTATTTCTACTGTAATGTCTAGGTTGTACTTTCGTTGCATGCTCACAGTAAATCTTAATATAGCACCTTGAGCACATGAATAGACCGCATTTTATTGCGTAGATCAGTATCTCCTGAAATAACCTTCTGGAATATGTCATAAGGTTACGTCTAACCGAGCATTTAACCCACTGGCCGGATGAAGCGGTGAATCACATGGGACACGCACTGGATTATCTGCGACAATTAAACAGAGGTGTGCTGTCGATCCATGCTTGACAGGCTGAACATATTACAGGTGACTCTGACGAATTAGTTTGTAAGGACGTGACGTTAGGTAAACCTTCAATTTAACAAACGTAAAAATTATGATAATCACCTACAGTTTGTCTGTAGTCAATTCACCACTTGTTCAGAGATGCTGCGCAAACTGTTTTTGCAACGGGTTAGCTGCCGTAAAATTTATCAGACATATGCAACGACTATCGGCATATTATGTTCTGATTGCGGTTTCAGAATGTTTGAAACCACATTTGAAAGCTCAACTGACCTTAACTTTCCAGTGACTCTGAAGCAAGGAAGTAGACAAATGACACAGAAAATGTATTTACAGAATAGTAGCCTTGATCACGTGAAACAATAACGAGTGTGACAGTCACATCACTGTTAATCCGAGTGCATTCTGGAACGGTTAGATAAGGTTTCACTCAACAAGTCTAGAAAAGACTTATCTGAATCATATGATCTAATAAAATACAACACTATAAGAACACAATAGATTGTGATAACAACGTGAGGTTCGGTTTAGTGCACGTGACAAAAACGGGTCTTGACAAGTTTTCTACAGGTCTGTCTACGGGTCTGTTTGCGTGGTTTGTTTATTTGCTTCCTAGCTTAGACATTAAAGCTTCTTCATTTTGTCAACTAGCTGAAAATAATGACGAAGATGGAGGCAATAAATTATTTGCTCTACAATTCAGCTCAGAGCGCAAGAGCCTTCATAAATTTTCTAATAAATGTTTGGTTGTAAACCTAACTAGACCAGGTCTCACATTTTAGTAGGGCAATTCTGGGTAACGATTCTTCGTACTCGTGTGGGTCAAGTTTTAATCAGCCTGATCTTGTAATTCACCGATTCGAGAAGAGTGATATCTGTCCGCGAACGAGGCTTGATATAGCTATTACGCTAATACCACCCTTACTCGGTTCAATTCAAAACTTGGATAGTTACACTGCTCTTGACTAGGAGTAAGAATCACCCTTCTCTCAGCTAAGGGCGTGAAGGTGAATACGGACTCAATACTGCAACTCTTCACTGTTGGAATATATTACGCTCTAAAGGTGACACACTAAAAGATTCTATTACGTAGAAACAGATGGCAATTAAACTGCGCATTGAAAAATTAGATTTGTTTCTGAACAAGGTGAATTCTACTCATTAATTTGCTGAAGCTAAATGCTAACGTATGTTACACGCAAATTATACAAATAAACAAGTGTCACTTGTAAAATATCCGCACCAAGTTTAGTTCGAATGTATTCTAATCATTTGGAAGTCGTGTTTAACGTGGTATTGCTAAACAGATTGAGTATAACACAACTGAGGAATACACAGATCAATTGTAACGTCATGTTATCATCAATCTGCCTATGATCAAGCGAATATCACACTAGGCATTTCGGGGTCCGGACTGGAAATGCAACTGTTAACTACCAGCCTTAAAGTGGATTGGCAAATATATACATATATACATACCGTAATATGCCATACATACAGACCGAAAGTTACAGGCCCTTGCAGCTTTTTTGAAACGGACATTTAGCTGAAACTGGGCTAAAAGTGCCAGCTAATGATCAGACTAACAAAATCGAGAGCCCGCTTCACTGTATGAAACAACTTTCTGCAATAAGACAGCTTGAACTGTTCAGAAAAAAATTTGTAATCAAAAGTGAATGGATGCTCTGAAAAGTTTTCCTATCCTACGGAACAATACAAATCTACCTTGAGAATTTGAGATACACATAATTTAAATATGTACGGAAACTACGTGGTAACGACTCAGAAGTCACAAATTAGGAGGCTAATCTCATGAGTGCATTCTGAAAACGTCTTTCCAAAAGTGCCTCTCTCTTGATCCACATCATCCGTTAGTATCTGAAACGAATCACAGTCCACCTACTCTTATCTTGGGAGAAGAGTTGGCATCTCTTGGATGAATTCGAAGAAGAGCAACAGGGCGCAATACACCAGAGACACCTCATTACCCTACTTTGAAACACGAATCCATTCAAGAACACATCCTTTCATCAAATAGTGAGAAGATTTTAAAGCGCCTTAAGCGAATCAAGGACAGAATGTCACAGCTTATTCCCCCAACGGACGACATCAAAAGATAATCGTACTGGCGACTAGTGTCTAACATGTTGCTCAAGACCTAATCTGCATGGAGTTTTGGACCTTACCCACTCGACAATTCGGACTACATGTTTCATAAATACGTGTCGAGCTCACGCCCATTACTAAGTGAATGCGTGTGCTTGCTAAAATATCTATCCGGTGTATTTTTAGGATCGATGTGGACAAGCCTTCACGATGGTGCTATTTTCGGGATTCTCCTATAGTGATTCACAGTACGACCTACTGAAAAGTCAAGGTAATGCCATTTTAAGACCAACGCGTGATCAAAAAGCATTACCATGGACCCACCTCTCATCCGTTTACACTGCAGACTAAATCATAATATTCACTTTAAACAGAACTAAAAACTCATCAACATGAAGGTGCTGCTTCCGGTGGAGCAGCCCATATGCAATTGGAGAAGAAACGAAGAATCAACAGCAGGCCATCAATAATTTCATCTCACACTTGCGAAAGACAGCAGGTTTTGCAGTGTGTACTCACCAATAAAACTGTGGGCTCCTGTATATTAATTCCTCACTGAACACAGCCATTATTTTGTTGCTCGTTCCAGTTCATTCCAAACAGATTATGCTTGTCAATTCATTACATTTGCGAACTGGTTTATTCTGCTATACACGGGGCAGTTGCCTTGGAAAAACTGTGACCAGTTAACAAGGAATAATCAGCCGAGTGTAAACTAAACGCAATCTTACAAAGCGAATATTATCTGCATGGTTTTCCAGCAAAGAAAATCTTCCGGAGAATAACCAATCTTGAAAGACTATGTGAGTTCACAATCACAATCAAGTTGTTCCGAGCAATTTCCTTTCGTCTCTGTTCTGCCTTGACTTGATACTGTCGTTTGTTCGAGTCAGCTGGCGTATATATTGAAGATGGTCCTTTGTACATTTGCAGCAAACTCTTTCGAAAACGACCAAGTCCCATTCCGTACATATTGGTACTCTTGGTTAATTTGAGAGAGCTTAAAATGACGACGTTAAATAATTGGTGCGGAGCTGCTCCCTGAACAAAAGGCCGTACGGTATTGTTGGATTCTATTGTAAAATAGGCTCGTGATAGATTCTTATCACGAAACCAGTAAACAGGGTAGTTTGGCACACTTGATGAATAAGATGAGACTGAGTTGTAAAATATCATTGCTTTGTCTGGATTCGAACCAACGAAAAAAGAACATGCCCAAGTGTGGCAACGGCACCACCACATGACTTAAGAAGCTCCGCAGGTGGTGGTTACCAGGATATGGGCACTAGTGTCTCTAGCAGCAGGACTAAAATCTGCCTTACATTCAAGTGCATTCGTCCTCCATCTACAGTTGAATTTTTGATACGGCAATAACCACGAATATAAGTTTCTTTGGTGCCCGCTGCCTCATCTTGAGCGCGGATGTGGGCTTTCGTCTTACCACCTGATAAGTTAATCTCGATCATATCTAGATAGGTAACCAATGTGACGAACGCGATTCCACGATCATTTTTGAAACTCGAGGTCCTGAAAATGCAGGGTTCTTGTGCTGAAACTCGAATATACACTAAGTCCGAATCAGTTTGCTCCTTCGTCACAAAGAAAACCCAAAATTACGGACGTCCTTACCTCTAGTATATAGTTTTTACAAGTATCGTTTGGTGGAACCCACACATACTAAAAAACGAATAAAACTGCCAACCCGCGGTAGTTCACATGGATAAATCAAAATTATTGTTTGAGAAGGCGGAAGCGTGATTGATCGAAGAGGCCGCATACGAATTTTTGTACATTTCCGATGTCTCAAGTTTGAACGTAAGCTGTTCAATTCCTAAACGAAGGTTTCTATTTTATAAAGGATGGTAAGTCATTTAATGATCCAACTTTGCACACATGACTAAGTGTACCTACCTGGGGAAATGGAACCATGCATTCTACTGCAGGAAGGAGAACCACGGTGTCTGGAACAAATGCTACAATTAACTATCGAATAAGTCAGTATTTACAGCCTTCAGCACTTGCCGCTTCTGTGGTAAGTTGTGTGGTTGCGGTTCTCCGGGTACGCATGCGTGATGAGTGTAAACAACTTCGAAACCGAACGTGCGCTTCTGGCGAATCTAGCGTAGCTGAAAGAAATGAAGATTAGTAACCTAACGGATTGCGTTCGTAAACGTCTTTTCAGTAACAAATCGGGTTATCATCCACCAATAAGAACCGAAGTTAACATAGTTCGTCACGCGCATAAAGAAACAAGCGATCATAGTTTGTAACAGCGAGTTGGACCCAGTTAATTATCTTCTAAATGTTTTTTGCGGCCAAAGATTCTTTCTGCCCAAAAATGGTGGGTTTACGTCTTAAACATCTCCCTCTGAGTGAGTGATTCCAACAGGGCCAATTTGAACTAACATAAACCCTGACTATACACCATCACCAATTGTCACTCCAATGCAACTGAAAGCCAATCTTAGAGATATCGGTCAGTCTGTTGACCTAGTGGACGTTTCTCCTTGTCTGCACTTGCATCAAACCAGTAGAAAATTCACCCATAGGTTACATTGAAGACAGAAAGATACAGTACAGTACAATCAAGACAAGAACACAGCCTTTTACATCAAAGCAGCAACTGTAACTTGGTAGTAATAAACATGCATGCCAATATAGATCCAAATCTTCGCCTTTTATCATTGATTGTGATATAATCCTCGGCCGATAGCCTGAGGAATATGTGTTTCTACGATACATCCGATATGGGGTTGCTATTATTCTTTATATTCGGTCATGTTTAGTCTGGCAAGGAATTACATTTCAGCCTGTTGACAGTTTATTACATTTAGTTGTTATATCCCACGGTGTAGCTTACCAGCCGGACTGCTCTTGCACGCCGCGTGTGCAGCTGAATAGAGTTGCCTGTGCTGGTTTCTTCACGTAGTCTTGAGATAGAAGACATGATGAGGTGGTGAGTTTGTGTATACATATCAAACAGGTGAGTTGACTTTTAGCTTCTCGTTTTGACACATTTAAACTGTTCAGTTGTTTTAATCAATGGTATTATGTAACGCAGCAATTTGGTTATGCTTTTCTTATTATATCAAACATTTATGAATGTACAGGTGGCGTTTTTGATCAGCCTCCGCCGGGTTAGTATTAAATGTTATATTTCTGCTGACTGAGTAACACACTTGAATTCCCATCAAAAATTGTCGTTATCTTCCGCAGTATGAAAGAAATTATTTAACTATGTTCCTAGGTTTATTGATGAAATTTTGGATCAGTATAACTTCGGGACATTGGCACAAGCTATATCATTCACCCAAGGGGAAGAATTTAGGGGAATTATAAAGAATCATGGTAGTTACACAACAGTTTCCGGACAAAATGATGAAACTGAATTTATTGGGCCTTCCGTCGTTTTTATGTTTTGTCGTATGTACAGATGTTTTTCTTTGAGAATAGCTGAAACTAGGCAGATCATGTGAGTATGGAAGAATCATGAGTGCACCTTTATAAATGAGACGGAACTTCAGATATTTTTAAACCATGTTCATGAAAGTAGACCTAGGCAATGCACAAGAAATACCTCTTGGATTGGGGTAACCACTGTGGCCATAACTTTTTTGATTTTTCTTAACTAACATTAAGCCAACAGTTGTTTGCTTGTCTCTACAAGTTGATTTTAGCAAACATAAAGGACTTGAAATTGTCTAAGCAATTGCAAAATAATTGCGAAAAAATCATATTTCTTATTTCAAAACTCTAGTTACAAGTGACCCAGAAGTTATATCTTATTACGACAGCAAATGTGAGTCTAAAACTATCGAGATGAACATTCACATGGTGCTTGTTTGTAACCTTTTCAATTTGGCTAGAATACGTTGGATAAACGGGTACTGAACTGCAAACAATTTATATGTGGTTGTTGTGTACATGGTGTTTACTTAATTTTGTTGGTAGTCTTGCTCGCACCTGTGTAATTTCCAAATCAATAAGGACCAACTGCCTAGTGGGTTCAATTCGGAATATATCTGTTTTCACGATTATTTGCACTGAGGCGTATTTCGTGAGAGCCTAGGTGAAGATTGTGGGAACATTATCAATGGATTCGACGATCATGTTCTATCTACATATCTCTCTACCGGGTGAACTGAAGTGAGATAGCGAGTGGCTTTGACATTCCGGACTGCAAAAGACACGGAATCACAGTCTATTGCAACTCTCCAACTTGTTCATATATTCAAGTTCATCATCAAGTTTCATGAACTTACGAAGAATCAGTTCCGCAGAATCTCGGCTAGTTAACGTGTCATACTTGTACGTCGGAGTTTATCGCCCCTCCATTCTTGTTGAGTTACACTCAGAGTGAAGAAAAAGCATGGTGCCTTAAAACCAACTGAACAGAGACGAATAAGAGGGCTGCTTTCAGACACAGCGCATTGTTGAGGGTGTAAAAAGCTGTAATAGAAAGAGATACTCGAGCAAACAGTAAATCATGCCTGAAAATAAAGCATAATGAGACAGAACATGATAGGGATTTCCAGTTCATGCGTTATGTGAGGTACTTCGTCATATTCATGAAATATGGCCAATGTTTGGTTAACTCTTCTTTAACCACCTTCTACGGTTAGTTGCAAACGCCGGTATTTTGACATTTCAAGTTTCACCTGTTAAGTTTTTGCCTGATATGTTAATTGGAGTAGGAAGAGGCGTGCCATTCGCGTGGTCGATACAACTGACCAAACCAGTTATTTGTATGTGTTGCTTGGGTACTGCTTAGCTCCGTCACACGACGTGTATGTTGACATATGTGACGTGCAGTGTGAGTGTGCGTATGACTACGCGGGATCAATAGTAGTTAGTGTGCTTTATGCAACCTCTGTAACTAATGGCTTAGTATAGATTGTGACTTTGAAAACGTGTGAGCCATCATCTCCAAATGTTTCACCTGAGGTGAAGTTCATGAAAAGTCACAAAACGCTCGGCTCAGACGAATTTCTTTCCGCCCTTTATCTAGATGGAGTTCTAGCCTCAGTTAAAACGTTGCGGATCTTCCCTAGAAACTCTGAATCGGCGACGATGTTCCAAATGATTAGTGTTTAGCTAAAAAATATCTCACCGTTCAAAGCGCCTCACGCATTTCATGTGTAACTCACAGGTAGCTAAGTATGAACCCTATTGCTTGGAAGTTGCCTGTATGCATTGTATTTTGCAGACTAAAAGAAACAGGCAATGAACATATTTATGAAGAGTTAACTGGGTTTCACACAAGAAGTGGCTGCAGTGACCACATCTATACACTCCATCAGAGGCTTGAACGAGTCTAACAATTACGGATAGTTGTGTGTTTTGAATATAATGTAGCTTCCCGGCAACACGAACCTATTCAGACACCTGGGCAAATGGCGTTTCACCCTGAAAATCAAGCATGACTTGGTTCTGCCCACGTAACTTGCTTTGTGAGTGCAAACAAGTTGATGAAAACAAGGTAACCACAGACCGACTTACTGATATCTCTGAATTGAATGAACGTCTATTTTTCGGATTAGAGCAAATGCACTGCGGTAGGCTGCGCAAAGTTTTCGTTGAATCGAACTTGTGGTTCTTCATTTTATTGAGTGCACACTATTTTAACGTTTTATATGAGTTCCTTATAAAACCCAAATTTTCACACAGTAGAAATCGGGCAGAATATCGGTTTCAGTCTGATAGGCCTACCTGTGATGCGATCAATGTTACTGCTCCACAGGCCTTCTTAGCCGCCTAATTAGCGTTTTCACTATTCTGCGTTTATGTTAGACCGGCTTTAGAATGGTGTTCTGGTTATGGCCGCTTCTTTCAATGAAGCAACCTTCCGGTTGATAGAGGCCTAGAGTCCACGAACAATTTTCAATATCAGATTCGTGAGTGAATTTTTGGTTTGGACACAAACTAAGTAGGCATTGCACCGAATTATCCGATGTCTAATTAGCACAATCAAGTGTTATTGTCCATTGGTATAGCCTTTGCGTTATGACATCCCTAGCATACTGTTGCTCGTTCCTTAAAACAAAATGCCTGTTAAAATGAGCCTTGGCAAACTTACCATCGTTATGCGATGTATTTGACGGTTGGATCGGTCAAGACGAAGCAATATGAAATTTTATGCGCAAATTTCTGAAGCAATCCTTGGAAAGTTATTCAGAAGAAGCAATGTGATATGATTCAATTCAAGGACTTCAGAGGTGTAACCAATCGTCTTGTTTAGCGGGATATTCTTCAGCAGCGACTGAAAATCCACGGGCACACCGACTCACTAGCAGGGTTGTTTTCATCTAAATCACTAAACCGTTACACAAGGTCTTCGGTAGGATGTATGAAAGAGTTGCTTTAGTGAAGTCAGAATTGTGGTTAACCAGTTGTCTTGTGTTACCTTGTGGTATGTGGAAGTTGTCCTCCTCATAATAAGCCTGAACGAGGTTTCTGATTTATCTAACTCAACGTTGCGTCCGTATAGGAATAGTGAGCACATCTAGGAAGCGATCAGCATCACAGTCGAAAAACCTGGTTTTCAAAAGCTTTTAATTATGTTAGCTGGTCTAGTTGGTGCTCACAACAAGATTGACGTAGATGCAAACGATGTTTGAACTTATGTTTACTGGATTGAATACACATGTGATGATATTCAACCATAGTTGTTTGGGTTCTAACCTACGATATGAGTGATCAAGCAGTCCTTAACTGATATATAGACACCTACCCACTAAACGCCTAAGTGGCTCCATACACTGATACTATGCTGTTGATTGGCCTCATTGAGTTATACATTCGTCTTCACAAATGATATCCGACAGACACACTTTATGCAAACTGCCCGACCTAAGCAAAGCACGACGTGTATTTTTACCATCTATCAGTAGATCGTTCAGGACAACTGGAAGACTTCGAGTTCCTAACTTGTAAAGTTCCTAGTGAGGCAATAAAGCTACTAGTCTGATGACTCGGTTATAGAGTTCGTTCAGCAGTTTTAAAAGAAATTCAGGTCATCAATGGGAAGCGGACCATATAATGCACATGTGCGACCTAATCTGCTCCGTGATTCGACTAGCTGGGTTTGAGTAGGGGTGGGAAATGTCGTACGTTATTTTATCTCTGGCCGATAACAAACGTTGACCTATTACATAACGAATCTGCGTGTGTTTCATTAGATGGTTCCCTATTGACAGGTGTTGAACGAGAACCGAGTAATAATCGTAAGTGTTTAAATCAGTGTTATCATCTAATGGACAGTAGTGTTTCTATGTCCAATTATTCGGTCACTTGTTTGCGTGTTGTACTTCAAACGTAATTGTAGATTCGGTGATTGTACAAAACATTTCTCGTTGGAACAGCGTTATTCTGAACTCCGGAACTAAAGAGGTAGTGAATGGTTGCACAATCTGCAGCAACCTTAGTGGAAAGCGGCTCTTGTTCACATCGAAAATGAGTAATGGTTACACAGAAATGAATATTATTAGTTCTAGAGAACCACGAAATCTAAGCTGGACCTATAAGATGAGAATAAATGTTGCAGAAAACTTTATTTGCCTGCAATCACTGCACTTGAAAACATCAAGCGTTGACGAGAAATTTGCGTGTCTCAAAGTGGCCAGATAATTTGGGTTTTAAAATCTTTTCGGTAAACAATTCCACTTCACCAGGCAACTTGTACGTAATATCTGACGCTGGTCGAAGATAAGGAAGACATTTTGTGGTGAATCCGGATCAGGTGCTCAACAGTTAGTTGTGAGTGCCGTAGGTAGGCTAAATACTAACTTTCTTGTAGCATTCAGCAGTGAGTACTCGGAAAGATGTCTTTAGGTATGTCATGGCATAAATAATGCAGCAGAGATTTCGACGTGATGTTTCAATTTTAATTTCTCATTTGCTTCAAAATTTGCTTTATCAACAGAAGAATTAGAAGACATTGTTCAAGAGTTTTGACGTTTACTTCCTTGATAAAAACGAGCGGCAAAGAATAGAGGGCTTCTAAACGTTTCGTATCCAGTCCTGATACTGGTTCGACCTACAGCCAACGGTGGCCACCTACATTAGCCAACAAATAACGATTAGTTCTAGTATGTACACGCTAAGTTTGACCGATGTTTGCAGTAGTATGAAGTAACGTTCAAAACTATTCTAATTTTTGTTTTCCTATGAAAACTGAGCGTAAACGGGTGCCCATTTTGAAAAACCTTTCGTTTTTATTCAACTGGGACACCGCCCAGACTAACTGCATAAAAATGAAGTAATTGGTTGATTTTCGTTCACGCCGTCGGCTGGCTTACTGGCCGATTTTGGATAGTTGGATGCTTTATTATGCTCAACAGATGTCAACTAGATTTGAGTTTAACTTGCACTAATTCCTACAAGACTTCGTTGTCTACTAATCTGTTTTGGGTTTTGCTCACCAAATTATCATCAGAAAATGGAATTCCGGAGTCAAAATAGTTCACTTGTTTAGTCAGGTACATGAGTTGGCTGGAATTGGTTGAGGATACTGGGCTACTTGAGAAAATACGGCTCGAACATGAAATCAACATTAGTCTCATCTGAGTGGTGGACATGTGATTGGTTTCTAAGCCGACTGTCTGGCAATACGACCAGAAGTTTTTTGCAGTTTGCGGTGAACCACAATTCAATACACCCTGTTCATCGTTCCAAAAATTTTTCGTAAAGAGGTTTCTGAAGTGAATAAACTCGATGCCGTTGAAGTAAGCCACTGCACACAAGACCCAATCTATTTAACATAAGCAGTTTCATTGAAAGTACTATCATTATTGACCAAAGTGATACTACCGAAGCCTGAGATGAAAAATGAAGCAGGCCATTAGAATGCGGACTTTTAAGAAAAACGAATGAGCTCCCAAAAAACAGGACTTACTGATTATTGCAAACGAAGAGGGAAAGCCGACTTAACTGAACGTATTTTAGGTGTGACTATTAGAAAATGCACCAAAACTACGTCCTACATTTCAAAACAGAGAAAACACCTAGAATGCACTTATGACGGCGCATCTAACTCGGTAGTTGTAGTCCTTCCAAGTTTTGGGGTTGACGTTTCGCTGGAAGGTATATTACCTGAAAAGCCTTGAAGTAATCACCATGCAAGATGATTCCATGTATACTTGATCAGAACCACTGAGGTTCGCATCGTAAGCACAGGCTCTCTGATTGTCTACAGAATAGAAACTTCGAGTGCACCGGCAGCCTACTGAAGAATTAGCCAACAGAAATACTTACGCGATAAAAAACAGTAAGATCGTGATGAAAACCTTCATGCTTTTCCCTTTAACTTGAAAAAAGTTGCAACGTATCTAGCATCACGCTTTATTGGCCAAACCATATGTGTTGCACGGTAAAATAGCAAAGTGATCGTCGTGATATTGACAGCGTGATCCTCATCACGAATAATCTGGCAAACGCGACTGGAATTGGTTAAGGTGTATAGAAGTACATTTTGCCCAAATATTGTGTTACCATACATGCTGGATACGAGAATACCATACACTACGTCCGAACTCTGAGGTGCATTCACATTTTACTTGTATAGACCATTCACTGTCTCCATGTAGATGCTCACAGGCAAATGTGGATAGACGGCAACATATGAGATAATACGCGCCGGAGGAATTTCTCGACATTTTCAGCAATGTAATTTCGAGAGACACACTGTTGTGCAAAATGCAAGAATCCAACTGAAAACCTGTTCATTTTCATACAATCCAAAGGAGACAATATCTAGGAGTGATTAGCCGATTAAATTAATCCATAGGGTAAACCCGAATTATACTATAGTTCGGCGTTTTATCCATTTCCTAACATGTTTGTCGTTTAGCGGTTTCATAATGAGGCGAGGCTTTCGGCACTGATCTGACCCGTGTGTGTGTGATCGTCCTCCTGATTCAGTGGAACAGGTTGCTTCAGTAAAAAGTAACCAAGGTTTACTTACAGAATTGTGCGAAATCACTCCTTGATTGGAACACGAAATAAGTCTTGTCATCAACACAGTCCTCACTCGTTTTATTTAGACTGGGTAACTGACGGTATCTAATGATGGGATTTTGTGGTTTATTGTCTGTCGAACGGTCCTTCAAAACCTGTCAACACATAGTTGCTTCTTCTACCCTACTCTCAAATCGGTTTGTCTGGCAGCCTACAAATCCTGGCCCCGACCTTAGTTCCTCGTGATTATTCCGGTTTTCACTCTGGTGATAGTCTACCGCCAATTTGTATATCCAAGCTTGTTTGCATAATAAAATGTGATATATAAACCTGTATATCGGTTTCTCAGTATGGTATTCGAAAACGTTTTAACAATTCTTACCGATAATGTATGCTAATAAATGTAAATGTATTCCACTTGTAAATCGAACAACCAACTCTGGAAGTCGGCCCATAAAACAAGGATTGTAAATTTTAATTTTTCGGGTCATTAGAGCTGCTTTTAGATTTGATGTAGTAATATAAATTTGCTGAGATTAGCCAACCAAATTTAATTTACATTTTGAAATTCACACTCGAACTAGCATAAAATATTCAATTGCAATATTCTACGTCGAATACTGGCCTTGAAACTTCCAGACAGTTAGGTAGGTATTGACATTTGTTATCAGCTTAACTCTCCACGAAGTGCAAATCTAAATTAGTTTATAAGTGAATTGCACGACACCGCTTCTGCCTTGGTTGACACGCACCATGTTTGTCGTTAACCCGAAAGGAAAAAACGACGACACAAGTGCCCGTCTAACTGCATGGTGGAGCGGACTGGTGGGTTCAACCGAACGTGGTGTAAAGAGAAAGTTGGATACGAGGGGTTCAACTAGAAGAAAGAACATACTTTAATTACTTAAAACCACGGGATTTGCGGTTTAAGACGACCGAAACAAATAACTTCACGTCTTCACTTTATAACATGACCGGAAAGAACAAACAATCCAAGTTGTGCCAAGGGAATTTTAGTAGGCCATCACAGCCGACCCACCTAAAAGCAGGGTGAGTGACAAAAGAAACGAGCTAACTGAGTTTTTAATTAAAAAGTCGACACGGTTGTGATGAAAACACACTAGTTAGTGACTATGTAAAATCATGGCCGAACTTAATGCCAAACGGTGTCACTTCATTTCGGCGTACGCTCTTTGTTCTTCAATTCGTAAGACGCTCTCGAACTCGTCTTCAGGTCAGTACCGCAAGCATGCTGGAAGACGGGATCAACGTTGAGAGGTTCCATGGTCAAATGTCCCATCAGGACATTTTCACGTTTTCACATCTAACGAACAGTGATTTGTTAATCGATATTGTGTTTTCAACAAGCTTGATGGTTTGGACAACGTCCTTCAAGTATTCACTCGAACCGACACGGGCCTAATGAATACGAAGAAGGTTTAATATTCACCGTTTGTCGGCGCTTGAAAACACCATCGGTCATAAAATAACCGGTGATCAAAAGATGGGAGTAAAAAGTTGGAGTCAACATAGTAAGCGGATCAAAGGACCAGGCCAAGAAATCTAAAAGCTCAAAGAAGTAACCTATATCACATCGATTCAACTCACCTTGTAGGAGGTTCTACAGAAATGTCAAACCAAGAAAGGCAAAAGAAATATACCAGGAGGTATACAGTGTGAGATTATTCGAGACATTATGCTATTCATGACTTATTCACGATTGTCCAACAAATCTAGTCTGATCTACTGATCCAGAAAGCTAACTTCGTATTTGGACTTATTCTTGCCATCGCTCCCACTTGTACATGCGTAACGAGAGAGTCAGCGTCTACCGAGGCATCAGCAGATGCCAGAAACAGATCCAAAAATGACTTTAGGCCTCCCAAATCTCGATGTGTTGTAGACGATCAGCACAGCGTTGTGCCGACTCATCTAGTTACCTCCGCAAGGCATCCTTGCGTTCATGAAGCTAATTGGTGTGTTAATGATGTGGATATGCTTTTGTCCTCTGAATGTTCCACAAAAATATCAGCTTCTTTGTCCTTCGACTCGTTCCAATAACATCATCTTCATCAAACTGACTGAGTGCTTGTGGTTCTGCAGGCCACATGTCCGACGGTTGCTTCTCAAATATTCAGGGTGGCCCCTGAGGTGAACGGCGACTGCAGATTCGGAGGTGAAATTTGTACTTAATGATCTCGAATAGTCCAGTGTCCCACGTTCTTATGAGCGTCGTAATTTACAACAAGCGAGCCTTCGACTTCGAATATACAACTTGGTCTTGATCAGGCTACCACGCATATTGTATTCAGCTACGCACATCAATCATGTGATTGTCGATTCATCAGCAGCGCACAGTCGTAGTGCCATGTAGTGTAGTAATGGTGATGAGCATTTCGTGGTCGAGTCCCTGCGGTGAATATGCTCGCTGGCAACCTATAACGAGTGTTTGTTATAGACAACTCGTTTCCGAAATAGCGCGGCGTGCACGTTTGACTGTAAGATAGAAAATATCAACTTGCTGATATCATGGACATGTTATTACATGCATAAACGTTCGTGAACATGAATACAGGCCACTGTGGTTTTAGCCGTTCTGGGCCATACTATTTTTAACCGCTTACATGTGGATTAGTTATCCGTGCCACTGTAGGAATCATTACAAAGGATTAAAACTTCTATGTTCTGCTTAGTATTCCGTTCCAGAGGCGAGTGGAATACTTATCAGAAAAACTGAAATTCGTTCGTTCAACACTCTAAACCGCCATCAAAAACATAGTTGGATCCGCGCCATATGTGGACACAGATTCTCTTCGCAGTACTCTGACTGTCGTGAAGGTTACTGAATCATTAGATGGTAAATCATGACTCACGCAATTTCCATAACAATCCTACATAACCTTGATAAAGAGCTTTTAATATTTTTGAATAGATTATCGTTCGAATGCAAATCAAACTATTCTTTCCGCTCAGTTTTTCAAGACGCACCCCCTACGCCAGCTTTAGTCGGAGGTAGGTCCCAGATTTTGAGAACACTTGGTTTGGTTTTAACGCACCGACTCTCACATAATTCAGATCGATAAAATGACCCCAGGCCGTGCGCACCATACTCAATCGCGTTAAAGCCCTGTTTTACTGTAAAAGTTACCAACTGAGAAGTGTTTCCGCTTATCATTGAATTTTTCCAATTTCTAATGTGTGATCACAGTGTAGTGCTTGTTTACATCAGCTCCCATGCGAAAATTTTCATAGTGGGGTATAGAAGCTATTACAATTTCACGAAATTTCCAACAGCGATAATTATATAACATGCCTTCCCAATTATTTTAAAATTGCCCAAATCTCTGGGTTCCATTTACATATTTCTGAGATTCGCATTCAGTGTAGCCAAATATTCACACGAAGGTTGGACTTGTGCAACTATTGCGATCACTTGACAACGCGAGTCGACCGAAAACGTTGTTAGCATGATAGACAACATCACTTAACAACTTGGCTCCAGCTAATTAACTAGTTATGTTATCTCACATTTTGGGGATTGGTTGAGTGAGATGATTGTGGTGAGCCATATTCAGGTTGGCATCTTTAGGTGTTTCCGAATTGGCATCAGCGTGCTCGCCAATTTATTTATCAGCTATGCAAATGGAATGTTCTAAATTTGAATTGATGGCCATCAGTCATTGTTGGTTTACTAGACCTAAATATGACAGTGAGTCCAAGTATTATACTAGAAATGCTCGTGCAGTACAAGTGGATGCGGTTTCTGTCGCTGTCTCTATTCAAACGTAAGCCCACATTTTTATGGCGGTATTTTGAAACCCACCAGATTGCCTCTCATTGAAACAGATTTGTTGGACTTCACTGATACGAGTCATTAACGGGCATTCCGATTTCGTCCGAGTGTCAAACCGTGGATTGGTGGCGTGCACCTGCCAATTAGTTTGTTGGCAGTAGTTGTACACTAAGTGTCCATAATACATAAATTCTTAAAAAAATATGTGGCAAAAATGAATACTGGTTCCCGTATCACGTCATAATTCCGTTAGAATAAGTTGCTAGGTAGAGTGGTGATTACTCAAATCTTATTTTCACTCCACCACATCTCACGACGAATAATATCTCAATCATTTTACACATATAGTTTTTAATACACCTTCCATAAGGAGGAATTGTGTTTGTAATATGCATGGGCCAGACAATAACTGTTACTCTTCGCGTAAAAATCACCCATGAAGGAATTTTGTGATGTGGCCATTTTTCAGATGATTCATGTCTATTTGGTAAGCCATAGAGTTGGAGAAACTTTGCAAACAGAAACTACAAATGTCCATTAAACCTGTATCAGTACAAAATTTGTCAAACACAAAAGAATCAAAATAACCTAAGAGTAGTCGTGAAATGCACAACACAAAGATCACGAACATTTTTGTGATTCTCCATGTCATTTAGATCACATTTAGGTTAAGCAACCGTAGATGAAACACTTACGAGATTCCTGGACCTTGTGCAAAACACGGAATGTTTAAAAATTGGTTGCAAGCGGAAAAAATAAGGTAGTTAGGTGACAGTTGTTCGGTTTTACAGACAGGTCCCAGTGACATCCTCTGTGACCAAAATGTGATGGAATATTCTATCGAATCCACCAGCAATAGTCTCTACATTGCATGATATGCACTTCTCGAACTGGCAAACTCCGTGTAATTGAACCTGTACTTCAAACTGGCACTGTTGGCAACCTTGGACACTGAAGAATAAAAAACACCAGATGTTTCTTACGAAGACGTTAGGATAAACGTTTAAGTGTTCAGCAGCTGCAGTACATATCCGCTCTCCCGCATTATAGGCTGTCGGGACAACGATGTTGAGTAATAACGCTCTGGTCTGTTATCTAAATATAGACATCTTGCATACAGTAATGGCTCATGCACAACAATATCTTATTGACGTGCCTTTCTTGCTCTATGGATTTGGTTGCCTAATCAGTCGCTACAAATAAAGCAATTCGGTGTAAATATGACCCTGGTATCCTCTAACCCGCAGTCCTTTCCAACACAACTATTTGATTTCCCAAACCACTAACTAACAGTTCGTCTTGCTCAAATCTAATGATCAATGTGTCTGTCTCCAGCGACATTGCCAAGTATGCAGCGTCACAAGTGTGATGCTCAAACTAAGATTGCCTATGCACATAGACATTTGAACAGCCCACGCTGCGAACCATTTTGGCCAATAAACGACGTTAGATTTGACGCGAGATATGGTCTTTTATTGTGCGTCAGGAGCTGCAGTTCATGACCGACCGTAGTAGTCGCGATGTTACTTATGAATTCCGTGAGGATTCTGCTATTCAAACGCAGTCGGTGTGGTGCCTAGATATATCGTAACTCAGTCAAAAATTATGAAAACATTTTGTGGGTTCCCGTCGTCGAATGGTATTTACGTGGCAGACCTCCATTTAAATGGAACAGTTCACTAAGAAGCAATTGAATGCTAGATATTCTAACTTAACAAAGGATAATTCTTACAGGTGCATGAAACAGAAAATACCTGAGCCAATGGAACGTATGTTGCTTCCTCATGACTTCCTGCTATTCATGACTTATTCACGATTGTCCAACAAATCTAGTCTGATCTACTGATCCAGAAAGCTAACTTCGTATTTGGACTTATTCTTGCCATCGCTCCCACTTGTACATGCGTAACGAGAGAGTCAGCGTCTACCGAGGCATCAGCAGATGCCAGAAACAGATCCAAAAATGACTTTAGGCCTCCCAAATCTCGATGTGTTGTAGACGATCAGCACAGCGTTGTGCCGACTCATCTAGTTACCTCCGCAAGGCATCCTTGCGTTCATGAAGCTAATTGGTGTGTTAATGATGTGGATATGCTTTTGTCCTCTGAATGTTCCACAAAAATATCAGCTTCTTTGTCCTTCGACTCGTTCCAATAACATCATCTTCATCAAACTGACTGAGTGCTTGTGGTTCTGCAGGCCACATGTCCGACGGTTGCTTCTCAAATATTCAGGGTGGCCCCTGAGGTGAACGGCGACTGCAGATTCGGAGGTGAAATTTGTACTTAATGATCTCGAATAGTCCAGTGTCCCACGTTCTTATGAGCGTCGTAATTTACAACAAGCGAGCCTTCGACTTCGAATATACAACTTGGTCTTGATCAGGCTACCACGCATATTGTATTCAGCTACGCACATCAATCATGTGATTGTCGATTCATCAGCAGCGCACAGTCGTAGTGCCATGTAGTGTAGTAATGGTGATGAGCATTTCGTGGTCGAGTCCCTGCGGTGAATATGCTCGCTGGCAACCTATAACGAGTGTTTGTTATAGACAACTCGTGGTTGACACAACACTGGCGTCAAAGGCCTTCGTTTGCGTTAACTTTGCTAATGCGTTGAGAATTGTTCACACTCAGCCGAGCTGACGTCAATGTTTCGCACGAGGCGGCCTCCACTGCCAAGCGTTGAACCGCCAAAGTACCGTTGGAACAGTGACAATATTTTTGAAGCTGTTTCTACTCATGCAGAGCATACATGGTTCACAACCATAAATATAGACATTCTGTTTACTCATTGTAAGATATGCAGCAACACAGACATTCTTAAATAGTCGGTAATTTGAATCATATCCTCATGTACGCAACAGTTTATAATTGGACATTCTCCATTTGGTTGCTTGTCATGCTCTCCGAAATAGCGCGGCGTGCACGTTTGACTGTAAGATAGAAAATATCAACTTGCTGATATCATGGACATGTTATTACATGCATAAACGTTCGTGAACATGAATACAGGCCACTGTGGTTTTAGCCGTTCTGGGCCATACTATTTTTAACCGCTTACATGTGGATTAGTTATCCGTGCCACTGTAGGAATCATTACAAAGGATTAAAACTTCTATGTTCTGCTTAGTATTCCGTTCCAGAGGCGAGTGGAATACTTATCAGAAAAACTGAAATTCGTTCGTTCAACACTCTAAACCGCCATCAAAAACATAGTTGGATCCGCGCCATATGTGGACACAGATTCTCTTCGCAGTACTCTGACTGTCGTGAAGGTTACTGAATCATTAGATGGTAAATCATGACTCACGCAATTTCCATAACAATCCTACATAACCTTGATAAAGAGCTTTTAATATTTTTGAATAGATTATCGTTCGAATGCAAATCAAACTATTCTTTCCGCTCAGTTTTTCAAGACGCACCCCCTACGCCAGCTTTAGTCGGAGGTAGGTCCCAGATTTTGAGAACACTTGGTTTGGTTTTAACGCACCGACTCTCACATAATTCAGATCGATAAAATGACCCCAGGCCGTGCGCACCATACTCAATCGCGTTAAAGCCCTGTTTTACTGTAAAAGTTACCAACTGAGAAGTGTTTCCGCTTATCATTGAATTTTTCCAATTTCTAATGTGTGATCACAGTGTAGTGCTTGTTTACATCAGCTCCCATGCGAAAATTTTCATAGTGGGGTATAGAAGCTATTACAATTTCACGAAATTTCCAACAGCGATAATTATATAACATGCCTTCCCAATTATTTTAAAATTGCCCAAATCTCTGGGTTCCATTTACATATTTCTGAGATTCGCATTCAGTGTAGCCAAATATTCACACGAAGGTTGGACTTGTGCAACTATTGCGATCACTTGACAACGCGAGTCGACCGAAAACGTTGTTAGCATGATAGACAACATCACTTAACAACTTGGCTCCAGCTAATTAACTAGTTATGTTATCTCACATTTTGGGGATTGGTTGAGTGAGATGATTGTGGTGAGCCATATTCAGGTTGGCATCTTTAGGTGTTTCCGAATTGGCATCAGCGTGCTCGCCAATTACTGAAATTCGTTCGTTCAACACTCTAAACCGCCATCAAAAACATAGTTGGATC
Source organism: Paragonimus westermani (assembly GCA_008508345.1). Classification (NCBI taxonomy): domain Eukaryota; kingdom Metazoa; phylum Platyhelminthes; class Trematoda; order Plagiorchiida; family Troglotrematidae; genus Paragonimus; species Paragonimus westermani. The sequence continues at coordinate 48,062 of QNGE01002845.1, read as the reverse complement.
CGCGCCATATGTGGACACAGATTCTCTTCGCAGTACTCTGACTGTCGTGAAGGTTACTGAATCATTAGATGGTAAATCATGACTCACGCAATTTCCATAACAATCCTACATAACCTTGATAAAGAGCTTTTAATATTTTTGAATAGATTATCGTTCGAATGCAAATCAAACTATTCTTTCCGCTCAGTTTTTCAAGACGCACCCCCTACGCCAGCTTTAGTCGGAGGTAGGTCCCAGATTTTGAGAACACTTGGTTTGGTTTTAACGCACCGACTCTCACATAATTCAGATCGATAAAATGACCCCAGGCCGTGCGCACCATACTCAATCGCGTTAAAGCCCTGTTTTACTGTAAAAGTTACCAACTGAGAAGTGTTTCCGCTTATCATTGAATTTTTCCAATTTCTAATGTGTGATCACAGTGTAGTGCTTGTTTACATCAGCTCCCATGCGAAAATTTTCATAGTGGGGTATAGAAGCTATTACAATTTCACGAAATTTCCAACAGCGATAATTATATAACATGCCTTCCCAATTATTTTAAAATTGCCCAAATCTCTGGGTTCCATTTACATATTTCTGAGATTCGCATTCAGTGTAGCCAAATATTCACACGAAGGTTGGACTTGTGCAACTATTGCGATCACTTGACAACGCGAGTCGACCGAAAACGTTGTTAGCATGATAGACAACATCACTTAACAACTTGGCTCCAGCTAATTAACTAGTTATGTTATCTCACATTTTGGGGATTGGTTGAGTGAGATGATTGTGGTGAGCCATATTCAGGTTGGCATCTTTAGGTGTTTCCGAATTGGCATCAGCGTGCTCGCCAATGTATGTACGAGCTATGCGAATGAAATTTTCCAGCTATGAGCCGATGAACATTAACCCTTGCAGACCGATTAAACCTGAATATGACAGTCAAACAGCGAGGTAGTGGCGTCCACCTGCGAGTGATTAGGTTCACATTAATCGGTACAAGGTGGTTCAGTATACATAAATCCAACGAAAATCATGTAGAAAAGCCGAATATTGATCACCTCAAAATAGCAACTCGACAGCCGTGGACACTCAAAATTTAAAGTAAAACATGCCCACCACAAACACCGTAGGATAACTGTATAACTGCTCACTCGTTGCATCACACATCAGCCCTCACGCATTATAGGCTGTCGGGACAACGATGTTGAGTAATAACGCTCTGGTCTGTTATCTAAATATAGACATCTTGCATACAGTAATGGCTCATGCACAACAATATCTTATTGACGTGCCTTTCTTGCTCTATGGATTTGGTTGCCTAATCAGTCGCTACAAATAAAGCAATTCGGTGTAAATATGACCCTGGTATCCTCTAACCCGCAGTCCTTTCCAACACAACTATTTGATTTCCCAAACCACTAACTAACAGTTCGTCTTGCTCAAATCTAATGATCAATGTGTCTGTCTCCAGCGACATTGCCAAGTATGCAGCGTCACAAGTGTGATGCTCAAACTAAGATTGCCTATGCACATAGACATTTGAACAGCCCACGCTGCGAACCATTTTGGCCAATAAACGACGTTAGATTTGACGCGAGATATGGTCTTTTATTGTGCGTCAGGAGCTGCAGTTCATGACCGACCGTAGTAGTCGCGATGTTACTTATGAATTCCGTGAGAAATCTGCTATTCAAACGCAGTCGGATGGGATCTTAGAAATATTGTAAATAAGTTGAACATCGTCAACAACTTTTGACAGGTCCCGCCACATTGAATGATGATGTTAGGAGACGACATCATCGAAATAACTTATAAGGTCATCGGTGATTGTGAAGGGAATCGTCCATCGTAACAATCTAGTTAGGTCGTCAGTGACGGTTGACGTAATCGTTTATTACCCAAGCACTGGCGTGCAAACTTTCCCGGTTGAACCAACCAGGATGAGGCCTGAAGGTGGGCGTGGGTATCGTTCTGGCCCGATGAGCCAAAGAGTGCAACGGCTATTAAATTGATCAAACTGGGCCACTTAATCGCGAAGTAGCCTAAACACCTGGACATCGGTTCAACGTATAGTTGGTTATATTTGACGACTATCTCATGATATATAATTACGAGAACTTCACTCACTTTTCCAACTGTCAATAGGCATTATAAAGCGTTTCTACGCAGTCGTGTTCTTTCTGACTCCGCGCTATTAGACTGAATGAGGCCGTACAGCATGGATCCGAGTAGAGCGTCGAAGCTGTACTAGAACGCTTGGAGGAAAACAAAGGGCGTAAAATCAGATAAGTAACTGGCGGACTTCTTTTCACATGGAATAACTTAGGCGGAAAACATAAATATCACGGCCTGCATGCGATTAAATGATTATTCTGACAATTACGTGTTTCACTGATTATTTGCGTCACTGATATGCATGTTGTTTTTTATCGCAAGGTCAGGTCTTGTCTCAGATTCGTCAGGCTGCTGTTTGTTGTGAAATCTGTGGCTGCTACCTTGATTGCAGATCCAGCAGATTTCTTTGCGTAGACTCGAGAGTTGCAATTCGCTGTGGTCGCTTCAGCTTTTGCTTAAGTGGATACCTCTCTTACTCTTCACAGTCGCTAGCTAGGGAAAAACGGGTCCGGTAGACGTTTAGGCAAGAACCACAGAAAGGCACAAATTGGGAATCAGGCCATCTACTCCATTAGAGTCAAAAACCCCATTGGACTCAGAAATGAGTTTCGCTTGTTGCCGTGAGGTAATTCGTGATCACAATAGATTTGGTATCCGAGTCGCCTCAAGGAAAACACTACACGATAAGTGACGTTTTTCAGAAAATTCTTCAAAGAACATGTTAAGAATGGATAACTGTTAGAGGAACCAGCGTACCGAGTCAAGGGTTAAAACATTTGGCGACGGAAGAACTCACGATGTCATTAACGTTCGAGCGGATGCAAACTCTCCTTCAACAGCAGCAGAAACAATTTGAACAGACGCAGCTAAAACTGATTGAAACTCTGACGCAGAAGCTGAGTTTTCAGCAACCAACAATGGGATCAAACGAATCTCTCAAACCTGCAGCAGAATCTGTACTCAGCTCTATGAGTGAGTTTCACTTTGATCCTGTATTCGGTGCTACTTTCGAGTCTTGGTTTAGAAAGTATGAAGACGTTTTCAAGGTGGAACTGGCAGACGCTGACGATGCTCGGAAGGTGACGCTGCTGCTTGTAAACTGGGTACCTCGGAACATGAACGGTACACCAACTTCATATTTCCGAAGAACCCGAGGGATTTGAGTTTTGACGAAACTACTCAGACGCTATCACAAATCTTTGGCTACCAGTCATTCCTGTTTATCACACATTACCAGTGCCTGAAGCTCGTGAAGTCAGAAGATGATGACTGGGTGACGTACGCTGGAACAGTCAGTCGGGAGTGCGAACAGTTCAAGCTTCGCACAATGATTGAAGATCAATTTAAATGTCTAGTTTTTGTTTGTGGACTCCAATCAGCAAATGATGCAGATATCAGGACACGGATTTTGGTAAATATAGAACAATGTCCCGACATCACCCTACAGGATGTCGCTGCCGAATGTCAACGCTTGGTGAACCTGAAGCATGACACCGCTATGATTGAACACAGCAATCACTCAAAGTTCCACACGGTGTCTTCACATGCCCTATTCAAGGTTACACCAAAGTCAGAACGCGACATTCAGAGGAAACCTCCCGAGCCGTGTTGGCAATGTGGTGGATGGCATTATATCCGATATTTCCCGTTCAAACAGCACCGATGCACCCACTGCTTCCGTCAAGGCCACATGGAGGACTACTGCCGTTTTGAAAAGCGTCAGCGTCGGCTTAATCAGAACTCCTGCAAGCCACACAGGCCCCGCTTCCCAAGAGCTCAGGTCGCTCTGGCGGCAAGAAATGACGATTACGTAACGCGCAGAAAGTACGTTACTGTCTCCATCAACGGCAGGTCGGTCAGACTGCAGATCGATACAGCATCCAACATTACGTTAATCTCTGACAGAACGTGGCACCTGATTGGTAAACCTAAAATGTCCCCAACAACCCAGCTTGCTCGAAGCGCTACCGGCAGTCGATTACCTATCACTTGCGAAGTCCAATGCACTTCAGTCTTTAACGGATCGTCAATCAAGGGTACCTGTTACGTGACCCGCAATCCTGGCCTTAACCTCCTTGGATTGGATTGGATCGACAAACTGCACCTATTTGACAGACCATTACTCCAAATCTGTAACCGGACTCAAGCTCAGCCGATGCCCACAATGTCTCCAGAAGTCAACTCTCAACTCACAACTGCTCTCCAGCAGAGACACTCGAATGTGTTCGCAGAAGAACTCGGCTGCTGCACCAAAATGAAGGCAGTTTTATCTCTCCGTCCTGGAGCGAAGCCAGTATTTCAACCAAAATGTCCAGTACCCTACGCTGCGTTGGCAACTGTAGAGCAAGAACTGGAACGTCTTCAGTAAACTGGAGTCATTGAACCGGTGAACTATTCAGCATGGGCGGCTCCTATCGTCGTGGTCAGAAAGGCAAATGGAACAATACGACTTTGCGCAGACTACTCCACAGGTCTGAATGACGCCCTCGACACGCATCAGTATCCTTTGCCGATACCGGAGGATCTCTTTACGAAGCTGAATGAAGGGAAATGTTTCACGAAGCTTGACCTGGCCGAGGCTTATTAACAATTACCAGTTGCTGAAGGATCCAAAGAATTGTTAACAATTAACACCCACAAAGGACTTTACCGATTCAACCGGCTGTCATTTGGTGTAAAGACAGCGCCAGCCATCTTCCAACAGGTGATGGATACGATGCTCACAGATATTCCCGGTGCGGCTGCCTACCTAGACGACATCATAGTCATGGGCCACAATGCAAAGGATCTGGAGCAGAAGCTGGATCAAACTCTTACTCGTTTGGGTGAATATGGTTTCCGGCTTCGTGGCGACAAATGCAGTTTTGGAATGCCCAGCATCAAGTACCTTGGATTCATTATGGACAAAGATGGCCGACGACCTGACCCGGCCAGTGCAGAAGCCATACAGAGGATGCCACCTCCAACGGACGTGCCAACTCTACGGTCTTTCCTAGGGCTGGTCAGTCATTACAGTTCTTTCTTCCCAGAACTCCATCGAATTCGTTCGCTTACTAAGGATGCCGCGTGGGAGTGGTCAAAAGAATGTCAATAATCCTTCAATCGTATCAAACCCCTGTTGACCTTAGACCTTCTGCTTACGTACTACAATCCGACGTTACCACTTGTCGTGGTTGCAGTCGCACACAGCTACGGAATAGGCGCTGTGATATCACATACATTCCCAGATGAAAAGGAAAAGGCAATCGCGCATGCATCAAGGTTGCTTACACTCCCTGAGCGAAATTACAGTCAGATCGAGAAGGAGGCCCTGGCAATAATCTTTGCAGTGAGGAAGTTTCATAAAATGTTGTACGGACGACATTTCTGTTTGTTAACGGATCACAAACCGTTGCTCGCGGTGTTTGGCTCAAAGAAAGGAATCCTGGTTTATACGGCCAATCGCTTGCAAAAATGGGCAACAACGGGAAGGTTGTAGTAGGCTAGAACAAGCGATGTAACGAAATGTGCAAGAAAGTTACCTTGCAGATTCTGTTTTATTCTTCGTTACAACTTCGTTACAACGATCTGCGCAGGATATAAGCCGACCGAGGTTGAGAGCCTAACTTCAGACGGTGAGCTTGAGAACATTAATGTTCATTCATTTAGCACCAGCTTACTTTTATGGTAGCTGTACGTTGGCATGAATCACCAGTGTGCTGTTGTCAATGATAAATTTGAAGGCTTTGCGAGCCTTCTGTGAAGGCGCTGGGTAACTCACCAATTCGGAAACAATGGCCGTCCATACAGTCTTCTAACCTCCCGAATGCCGCCACTCTTTTATGCGTGTGCTTTGTCATATTAGAAACGATTCACTTCACAGAATCCAGCGGTCCACGAATCGGTAAATGATTCCTACTGTATTTTTCTCAATGAGAACGTCATTTATCCGCAAGCAGCACTAAAGTCACCGTTATAAATTCTCTCATTGGATGCTAGTTCGTGGATCGCTATCCGGAAAAATCTTCCTCTAAGCCATTCCAAAGATCACTACCGGGAGTGATCAATGTGCACGATAACACAAATTACTTTGTTCAGTCCTCTGTTATGGCCAACGATATTCTTTTGGCAAACAAATTCGGGACTGCCTCTCTAACTGAACATTTGGGAAGTAATGACCTGTGTGTGATTTCAGTTCAACTGAAGTTATTCTGTTTGGTCGAATTTACTGTTTTTGCCTTGAATATGATGAGTAATCGTTTTATTGTTAAGTTATTTGCATTTTCAGACGAAATAGAACGTCTTTAGTGAACCGTACAGAGGGTATGTATAATTTTATTGATTATTCAACCATTGAAAATGTGAAATTGCGAGCCAACTCAATCCACTTTGACTATGCGCTACATGCTCTTCAAGTAGCGGGTTTTTGAATGGCAACTTCCTGAGCAATAGGAATATAGATTATTCAGTGGGCTTGAGTCAAAATAATATTAATAGGCCGGAACAGGTACACGATCGGTCATATTCAGTCGCAAATAATACGATGGTGCATTAGGCATCGCAGTACTTTCTAGAATAATACTATCGAGTTTATAGAAAGGTGAGCAAGTTATTAGACATCACTGAATGAAAGGGGACGTGTACGCGCAACTTTGCACTCACTTGACATTTGGTGCTCATGTGAAAAACATTTGCGAAGATCCCAATTAACATGTTTAGTTATGTTAGTCAATGCTCTGGATATCAGATTGTTTTATTACACATGATGATATAACAAAAGGAAATCACTAAATATTCAGCTACTAGTGAACCTCAAAATCACTCAATAAGGCTGAAGCTTATAACAAAATTTACTGAAAACAGTTGCCAGACGGAGGCAACTTTCGGATCAATATAAGTCCATCATCCTATATTATGTTCTGTTAGGCTATTTGATATCAAATTAGAAGAAAACGATAACTTCTCAGTTGCTCTTCATGACGCGGAGGCGTTATTAACTTACCGAATAGTACGCCTGTGTTGTCCTTTCCCTCCGAAGTGTTTTTTGTTAATAAGGCTTATTTGGGTGTTGCACTAGTCTATACATAAACTGTCATATACTGTCCAATGAATGTTGGTTTCTGCGCTTACCGGGGATTCCTTGAAATGGACTAGCTTCAGTCAGTCAGGAATCCCCAACGTTCGAGATTATCAACAATTCCAACTTACTTGGATACATGTTACGCAAAACCATTGCAGATGGGACCTATGTGAAAGCGGAAATACTTTGCCTCTTTCATGTGAGATCACAGTCTGTGCGAGCACGGATTTTTTGCCACCTCTCTCCCCATAACTTCACTCGCTGTTACTTTTCATCCATCATCTTTATACACATGAGGCCATCCTTATGAACTCGTACATGATTTTATTGCTACTGCAAAGCCACGTCTATTAAGTCAGTTAAATGATGCATTGCGATTTAGGAAGGTGTGTTCACTAACTCTCAGTCAAATACTGGAGTAACTTCGCTCTGAAATTAATATTATAAATAGTCAAACAAAGCGGACAAAAGTTTATCATTCCACCGGGGCCTCAGAATGAACTAGATTAAAATTTATCAATTACACATATGCTTATAACAACTGGGATATACAAAGTGGACTCTCAATTATGGGATGATCGTATCGACTAGTTCAAACTCGTGTTCACACCTCTGGCATACACACTTTCATATCCGAGCGTTTGGCCCAAACTAAGCTTGAAATATGCTCATGTAGGCTGATCATTACATGGAAGGATGAAACAGTATTCGTTTTACGTGTGCAAGATTGATGGAATGAGGAGATTTTTCCCTTAGGGTTATCGGTTTAATCAACAGGACAGCTACCATACCCCCGTTGTTGAAGTGGATGATTGCGTTAGATGTCTAGCGATTGTTATGTGTATATAGGTATGTGACCCCAGTTGCACTTTTTGTCTATTCCCTTCTCGTTGATCCTCCTTTTTCTTGGCAGTGATTACAAGCCTCTCTTCAAACAATTGTCATTCTAGTTACACGTGCAACAAAACATTTCCCACACAAACGTTATCCTTGATGTATTATCAAATTGTGCTATAGTTTACTTGCGAAAAACTCGTTTTAGAGCAGTTTTTCATCCCAACCTCCCATTTCTGTACCTTTGTTTATATATACTCTGGTTTCATTTTCGTTTGGTCTCTCCGCCGGTATGGGATAGTTGCACTCGAGCATATCCACGTGAACCGTTAGTTTGAAAACACATGTTTGATGGATTCAGTATCTAGGATTGTTTCTATCTCCTTCTGGTTGCCTTACACTGATATTATTGTCAATTTGCACCTTATTTATAATAAACTCGCCGAAACGAACGCCTTCATTTTTCTATCCCAATTGGTTCTTCGGAGTGCTCAGAATTTACAGGTGCTCATTGCTTCCAGACGCGACTATTCTACATCTAGCTTATCGACAGACGTTGCGCGTACAACTACTAGACATCGAGGATCAACGCCCACTCGAGATGATCAGTTAGGAAATATGGCACGCCGAGAGCTCTTCTCAATCCAATAAGAGTGTACCAGTTGTATACGCGGTGGAAGTGTAGTAGCGTGGGTATATTTCCAAATTCTGGTCACGGCAGTAACACGCGTTATTAAAGAGCCCTAAGGAGAACGAGACTGTGCTTTTATGCTCCGTTTCAAGATGGTGACCTAGTGACCAGCGATCTTGTGTCTTCTCTAACGATCCCGGCCTCATCTATGTTTTATTGCTTGTCCGTTCTGTAGGCATGATCCCGTTTACGCCTGCTATAGGAGGCCTGATATTAATCAGTGCCACTTTCTTCAGCTGTACGACTAACTGAACGTAGCGAATGTTTGTTCCTCTTCTGAAGACCCATCTGTTCCTCCATTATTCAAGGTCGTTCGACCTAAACCTTTTCCAGCGTTGTTTAGCGCACTCGAAGTTTTTACGCACTTCTGAACTGGCGCGCTTTTGGTCGTCGCCGAGCGGGCTGTGGCCCACTTCGCACTCCTCTCCTTTTTTCCCTTGGTTGCTGCCGTTTGTAACAGATTAGGCTAGAACTAACTGCTCATCGTATTTCCTAACGTTGCTGAAAATACACTGTTTGTTTCCAAACCCCCACGTGTTCTTTTGGTTCGATGTCTGATGAGACTGCGTTTCGACTGCTCTTTAGGAAATGTGTTGCACATTTTTAGTGGGCGAGGGTCCAGCGCACACCCACTTGTCCGCTACAGTTAATTGACTTCCCCTCCCAAATGGAAATCTGTGGCAAAACGTGGGCACTATTCTGTTCGTACCCAATAAATCCCCCAACCACCCCCCAGCAATCCTAGAACCAGCGATTGATTCAAACCACTTGGTCCACTTCCAAGCATTCATCAGTGCAGAACGGGTGCATTTCACAACATATTACACCTTGAATTTCCTCTCTTCAGCACCAACTGAAACCAATGCCAATTATAGAGACGCTATTTGTGCAACATTTCAGAACTTTTCTTATACTGACTGATTACAAAAGCAAGTTAGCGGCAACATGAGCACAATCTTCGGTTTTGGAAGGTGCCATACGCCGGATAAAAAGTGTTTGTAAAAAATATGTATGAAAATGGAAATACCTTCTTGTGACTAGCCCAAACAGGCAGGTTGCGTACGTTATGTTAATTTTCAGTTTCACGACGTCTATTTGGCTGGAGAGTCCATCGGAATGCGAAAGCTGCGATCAAGTGTGGTTGATGCTCAACCTGAAAACAATCTTTATCCTTTAAAACGACAAACTCGAACCTCTTGTTCATGAACTTAACGAGAAAGGAATAGAAACCAAGTATATATGGTTAGGATTTTAGCGATTTCAGCGATTTGTACACGAGTTCGAGGCTGGGGGCCCAATCTACCCGGATCTGGCCAGTTTGCTCGTTTCCATGTCCGGCGGTTTTCTGTTGACCTGAAAGGCAGTCATTGAAAACGGGGTGTAGCACCGCTTTTGAGGGTTAAAGAAAGTACCAAAAACAGAGTAAAATAACACTTAAGCAAGAAAGGATAAATTATTAATTTAACGGTTTATTAAGTAAGTGAGAATCCAATAACACTTTGAGACGGTCTCCAGAAGAGCAGCTTACAATCTCTAGTGGTAGGTCGTTCCAGTGGTTGATAACCCTATAAGAGAAGAACTGTTGTCTTAGGAATGTCTGAGGTCGAAGCTCATAGAGCTTCTTGTCGTGACCCCTTCGACTTTCATCACTTACTAGGCTGAAGAACTGTTGCACGAGTCCTGTGCTAAAGAGAAAGTGTGTAAGAATTAAGTCGCTGCGGAGTTTACGAAACTCAAGCGGATAAAGATCGAGAATCTCAAGGCGAGACTCGTAGGATGGGTGCCGTGAGCCAGTGACCATTTTGGTGGCTACTCGCTGGACACGTTCAATGGCGAGTATGTCCTTCTTCAAACCGGTGTAGACGACTTGATTGGCATACTCGAGCAATGGTCTTATGTAGACTCTGTAAAGCGTGAGAAAGGCGCACTTGTCAATCCGGGGGAAGGTTCGTTTGATCATCCCGAGAGTCATGAGACCCCTTTTGGCGGCCAGCTGGTGATGAGAAGAGAAAGACAAACCAGACGATAGCCAGATCCCTAGGTCTTTTTTGAGGTCTACTTTCGCGATATCTACTACGCTTTGTGCACCGTGTATCACGAATAGGTTCCCAGAGTTTCCTCTGAGTGACATGTGCGCACACTTACTGTCGTTTAGAGGGAGACTCCAATCATCTGACCAGCACTTAATACGAATGACGTCAATCTGCAATGCATTGGGGTCACAGGCATTCCAGATTTTTAAGTCGTCGGCACAAAGGAAGGCGTTGTTAGAGATCAACTCGGGGAGATCATTGATGTAAATAAGAAACAACAATGGACCAAGTACGGATCCTTGAGGAACTACCGCGGAAACCGGGTACACAGAAGAAAAGCCTGAACCGGTTTTTACTCTGAAAGTTCTGTTACCAAGAAAGGAGGTTATCCAGCGGAGAACTTCTCCTTGGATCCCATAGGCTTCTAGTTTATGCAACAGAGGACCGTGTCGGACACGGTCGAAGGCTCTGGCAAAGTCGAAGAAGATAGCACCGTAATATGACCATTGTCTTTGGCCTCTGTTAGGCTATCCATGGAGATCAACATATTAGTTATGCATGACCGCTCAGGAAGAAAGCCATGCTGGGTCGAAGCGAAAAGGTTATTCGAGAAGAAATGCTTAAAGATGGTGCGTTTTAACAGTCTCTCCATTATCTTGCATGGGATGCTGGTAAGGCTAATCGGCCGATAACTAGCAGGAGAGTGACGATCGCCTGTTTTAAATATAGGTGAGACAGTGGCCTCTTTCCATGCCTCCGAGAGAGTGCCTGTCCGAAGTGTCTGTTTAAACAGATCAAAGAGGCACCAGCAAACCGACGGCCGCTTTTTTGAGCATCCGAGGACAGATCTTGTTTGGTCCCATGGCACTATAATGATTGATCTTATGCAAGAGATCCTGAACGTCAGACACAGAAAAGTCAGCTGTCAGGATGGGGTGTTGGTAGTGTCTCCGCGGGAGAAATGGATGCCAGTTTTGCGAAACAACATTGTAGACTGCTGAGTGGTGATCTCTGAACACCCGGCAACCACTTGGGGGTTGGAGGAGATTTCCCCGTCGGGAAGTACGGTGTATTCAAGAAAGGCGATTTGTACACTAGGGGAACTCACTAGGCCATTGGAGAAGTACAGTAAATCAGAATGAGATATCCGGTTGGATTTCAGATACCGTACGTCGTCAGCTGTACAGTGGTGTGCGCATAATGATGTGAATTTCATGTGTCCGTTCAATTGAAGTCTCGGATGAACAATCCACGACACAGACAACTCAATTACATCCCATTGAAGGTAAAAGCTTTTTGTATTACTTGAAAAGCAGTCCAGTTGGCGTCCATTTTCCTTGCGCCGGTGATAGTGACACCCAGGAGATCCATAGCCATCAGTGGATCCAAAGTATCTAGTGGTTGTGGTCGATTCGGCTGCCGCATGACTGTTCAAAATGGTATGGAGTGCCAAAGGTGCCTGCACTGGCACCACTTCAAGTGTACCGGTCCCAAATAGGACCAGTAAGCTCTGCTGACTTCTTCAGACGGGCCATTTATCTGTATGATCTGTCATTTCCGAGAAGGATACACTTCATCTGGGGCCATGTTTGTTCTCCTGCTCACCACCTTGAGTGAGCAGAAATCAGACACGTGCACGTGTAGCTCTAAGGTGGCTAGGAATATCAGTGCGCTGCAGATGGCCACGGTGAAAGAGAGATCTGGTTGGAACACAGTAAGCTTTATCCGATAGGAAGTCTGACCTTAGCTCGCTAAATAAGTACATTGCGCACGCCCTTCCAAGTGTGGCGGGTGCTCGTTAGGCGGTAGCCTTGTTCACAGCTCAAACTGAGGTAGACGCGACGAGCTTAAGCGGGAGGGCACCGCGGGAGAGAAGAACAAGCCAAGGCGGTGATTAACTTCTCTCTTCTTTCAGAGTTTACAAACGTGGTTTCTACCATCAAGCTCCAAGAAGACATTCGGAATTCTTGTGACGTTGTTAGTAATGTTTTTCACAACGAAAGTATTAGAAAAAACGGCTGAAGTGGCGAAAGACATGTTACTTTCGGGTAGGTCTCTCTGGGTCGCTCGGTGCAGAAGCGCTCCCAGCTTGCCAGAACAAGTTTATGCATCAAGGTTGATCCAAAACTTCAGGCTAGCGTAAAAGTCCCTGGCCCTGCTCTCAAGAGAGAACCAGTGTCCCAAAATGGATCAACCGAAGCACCCACATCGGCACCAGGGGCAGCTGTCCCCATCCCTTTGGGTGGCCAGTCTTCTGTCTTGAAGGGCAGCTCCCAAAGGCGGTGGGATCACCACTCTTCCTCTGAAACCCTAATCAATTCACCTTCAAACAGATCTCTTGAAGCTTACTTTGTTCCCAAGCCTTATAATCCAATGAGTCTGCCGGGGTCACAGCATGCATTCAAAAATCTTCCCACTTGGCTCATTCCAGCCGTCCTTTCCTGGACTAGATCGGGGTTATTTCGTCCTGAGTTCTTTCCTCATCCAAGACCTCATCCAAACTTCCAAAGAGTTCGAAAATGCTAATAACCCCCACCTCGTTCTCTTTGGTCTATTTTTCCACCCAGCCTAACAAGGATGTAACCTTCAAGTGCGTGTACACGAATTATATGAGTCTTCCGAACAAACTGTCAGAAATCATACAGTCGGCTCAGGATACTACCCCTCACATTATTGCCTCAACAGAGACCTGGTTGTCCGCCGATATGAGTGGTAATGAACTGCATGTTCTTGGGTACTATTTGTCCTGAACCGACTCCTCCCGTGAACAAATGGGAGACTGTGCCGCTTTCCTAAGCCAGAGACTATTGGTTTCAGCTGTCGTAGGAGGATTCACCTACCCAGAGAAATGCGACGCAGTCTGAACCAGACTCCAACTCCGTACTCGTGACAAGCTCCTTGGCGATGTTATGTGCCTTCGTGTAGCGCATAGAATGCTGAGGCCACTCTTGCTGACCTTGGTCGTCTCGCGTTCACTCAGCGTTTCTCCCATCCTCTTATTTGGGGTGGCTTCAACGCACGGAAAGTCAACTCTACAGCTGCTTCTTATGAGGATTCTGACCGCGGATTCTCGAAATACCTGGTGGTGTTGATCCGTGATAAAGCATAACACAGCACGTAGAACTATCTACAAGGCATTGCCCAGGACAGACATCCCCGTTGCTCTATCTTGCTATTACGAATGAAGCTTACCTGGTAGATAAAGTGGTCGTCAAACCACATTTAGGTCACAGTGGGCAGATGTTGCTAGCCTATCATTTGATCAGTCTCTGGCTCCAAAATGCTGTAATAAAGAATTCATTCCCAAATTTCTAGGAAGCGGATATCAATACACCAAAGACTTTCTCCAGTATACTTATCCCTGCATCTGACGACGTGATCTCAAACTAACTTTCGTTTAAGAAGTTGGTGAGACATTTTCCTGTTGATAACTATGGAGATTCTCCTCTCGTTCACCGTTTCTGCGGAACACGTCGCCTGCTTGGAGTATGTTGCCGTCTATTCTCGAAGAAAAAGCTGACGAGTGAGCCGATGGATCTGGAGGTCTTTCGCTCTGTACGAAACAAACGTCAACGAAAAGTGCGTCAACACACGCAACAGGCACAACCGAAATCCTATTAGTAGTTCGCGAAAATAAGAATTCTCTCTTCAAGTACACGCGTGGCCAGAAATACCGAGTTCTCAGTGGCTCTTCTGCGGCTTCCAGGCAGGGAGACCTCCTCAATCCCCGGAAGGTTACCTAGGTTTTCATAAAATATCACTCGACAGTCTACAACGTGGATCCGCCAAACTGGCATCCAGTTCTCCCTAGGAGAAGCATGCAGTACCCACTCCTGAAAGCTGACTTCTTCGTGCTCGACGTTCAAGATTTCATTTCTAAGAATGATCCCTATAGTACCATGGGATCAGACGTGATCCATCCTCGGATCCCCAAAGAAGCGGCCCTCGGTTTGCCGGTGAAACCCTTCACTCTCCTCATACAGACTTGTGGACTGGCCCTTCTCCAGGGGCATGGAAAGAGACCACTGCAACACTCATATTTCAGGTGATCGTCACTCTCCTGTTAGGTATTGACCAATCAGCCTCACCAGTATTCCATTCAAGATTGACGAACGTTTGTGCACGTTTGTCCACCTTTTCTTGAGGAACCTTTTTCTCCCACTAGCATTGCTCCGTTTACAATCGGCCGTGCATAAACAATATGTCAACCTTCATGGATAGTCCGACAGAGGCCAAAGGCAATGGTCACATCTCTTGTGTTATCTTTTTCGACTTCGCCACAGCCTTTGAACATGTCTGTAGGAGAAAAAGAGAGACTCCCCGGACCTAGGAATATGGCTGCCAACTAGTTAAACCTCCTTTCATCACAACCAGATGGCCACCAAACAAGGATTTGGGAATCTCAAGACTATGAAACGAGCATTTCCCCGCATAAACAGACATGGCTTCCAAGCGCTTCACTGAATTCACATGAGGCGACTACTTGATTGAGCTCATCAGTTCGTTTAAGCTGGTTTTGAGAATGACACTCGCCATTGAACTTACCCAGCGAGTAGCCACCAAAATGGTAACTACCGTTCGACATCTCTCCAGCCAGTTTTGCCTTGGAATTGTTGATCTTCTTAGCAGTGTATATTTCTCAACGCATATGTCAGAAGCAGGCTGGGCTACGCGCGATCACTGCAGATAACTGAAAGCGATACAAAACTGATAAATGAACAAAAGCACAAAGGCGAAACCGGCTACCAAATCGGACGCGGTCGAAAAGAAGAAAGTTGCAGCCTATGAAACGTTGACGCAGGCAACGGGAAAACAGATAATTCGCTCGCTTCATAGATCTAGACAAAATGTGATGTTGCATTAATTTACCTTTGCAAGGGTCATGTGGGGGTCGATTTTTCAAATACTTCAAGGTCACTCTAGGGACATCGCCCAACTGTTGCTTTAGGGTATCTCGTAATTACGGGATATAATTGGCGCCCGGTAAATGTCAAAATGAAACGTCTTTGACGAGGAAGATCGTAAATTTCCTAATTCTAGCAAACGAATGAACAGACTTCAGTGCAGGATACCATCGATCACTAGAAACCGTCAAAAGGTTGAGAGTCTAGCGAACTATTCAGTCGGGACGAAGTTCCGTGCGTTCGTCTGTCGCAGGAGTAATCTCGCATAATAAATATTTATGGGATCAAGAAAAAGAGCGCAATTTCATAAGTGAAGTGATAAAATGTGGGGTGATTACATTTACTATGATGAACAGTAAGTATACGAACTCTGTCGACAAAGAATTCCTGCGATATAATTATTTTCGCCAGGGTTACCGAAATATATTACCTTGTCAAGTGTTTTTTGCGGCATTTTGCCACCCTATGAGTACAAACTCTTCTTCTACTAGTACTCCCACTCTTTTCGTCAAGCGGCCAATCAGGTGTTATCGCAATGGGAACGGCGTTGTGTTCGCAGCGAACGGGTTTTCTACCACGTTTATTTCGACCAATCGCACATGGAGGTTGTGCTGTCCAATAACAACACAGCACGATGCACGCTGGAATCCGCTAACCTCACTAGTATTATTAGCCCAGTGCGCACCCTAATCGGACCTATATCCCCTCCCTCCCTGCAGCCATATAACCTAACGAACCGTTTAACCGTGGTCTGTCGCCAGATGCCTTTCTCCAGAGAACTAATATTTATCGAAGTCAACTATTTATACATGCACAAAATGCGAAACGCTAATGGGCATACAGGTCGAAAGGGTTTGTTTCGTCTAGGTCCACGATCAATTTACTTTCCTGGAGAAGTAAGAATACCACCACGTTAACGCAGGCTTACCGGATTGATATCCCCAATGTCTTGTTCGGACGCATGTCGAATGGACCGTTTGTCCAGTGCGCAATGTAACCACCCTTTACAGTATTTACTGAGCACACTGTCAGGGGTGGTTGTGTGTCCCGTCTTGCCATGTTTTCTTCTAGGTTGGGTGAAGAAATGGGGGTATATGGCAGAACAAGCTTATTAAAATGCTTTTGACTGTGTGCGTTTGAGTGCAAACGTGTCGTGTTCACCAGAATATGCAATCTATGTAGCGACTGCCTTTGTGATCAATCAGTCCATCATATCACGAGGAATAGCAGCAGCACTGGGGGCACTGACACCCTGCAACTAATCAGCCTGAAAGAACCACAACCGGTCACTAATCTCACCACTCACCATGGCGGATTGGAACTTACACTGCAGGTTTTCTATCAACCTTTTCTAACTGTGTAACTGAGGTCTCA
This sequence comes from Paragonimus westermani, assembly GCA_008508345.1. Taxonomy (NCBI): domain Eukaryota; kingdom Metazoa; phylum Platyhelminthes; class Trematoda; order Plagiorchiida; family Troglotrematidae; genus Paragonimus; species Paragonimus westermani. The sequence goes on along the minus strand of QNGE01002845.1, from coordinate 31,067 downwards.
GGTAAAAGCAAACACTGCGTCCTTTCATTCGCTCATCGCATTGATTCGACAGTCATCCGTTCAATGGTTACCCTCAATGCGTTTACCCGCAGATTGATACCGTGAGATATCTCCGAAGAAGTATATCGGGTGCAAAACACGCTCTCTTACCATTTAGAGAATTCAATAAAGATAATCAGATCTCCTGTAAATCACTCTTAGCGAATTTTCTTCCTAAGCTATTTCCTGCAAATAATTGATTCCAAAGTAAGGTTTCCTCACCTCCATCGTTGTGGATGATGGTTTGTACACAGTAAGTGATTCAACTGATGAGTCATGGATGCTTCATTGTGGAGCTGCGTGACGGAACTTAATAACTCATCGCAGTAGGCTCACGCTCCCTTCTTTTTGCACTGCCATCTTCTTCAGTGTCATCGTCCGTGAATCTCGGTCTTTCAATGGTAACTGGTTAACAAATAGCAACAATCAACTTGCAATGGGCGTTTAGGTGGTAAACCCACGTTTATTGTGTTTTCACTGGAAGGCAGGTTGCCTGGTGTATACCACACTTCCATTTCTCTGGCATGTTCATAGTCAACTGTAATATAAAATAGCTATGGTTGTTATCTAGTAGTCTCATTTATTTGTGGTAACCAGTATTGTAACTGGTAACTTCGGATCGTCTGTACCCGACTGCTTTCAGCACATCTGTAGTAAGCAATTCCAGGCAGTCGCGGGAAAATGCTGTTGTTCCAACAGCATCCAGCTAGCTGCTGCTGATAACGGCAACATCTTCGTTGTCGTCGGCCTTAGTTCCAACTGCGCAGTAACACCTTCGTCTATCCATATTTGAAAATCTGAAGGGTTGTTTTAGTTTCAGGTAACATTGCTCACGTCAGTGGAGTAAAGGTTCACAACCACGTTTTATTGGTTCATGTTTATTAGCCTCTTGTCAAACGTGTGCAAAAGCGGAGTAACTAGTGAAATTGATGGCGGAGTAAAAAGCACACACTTACAGAGTACATTAGAAAGAAATAGACAGTAAAAATGACCGTTGACTTCGTTTACCCGGAACATGAACAACATAGACGATGGAACGCCATGCACCCGAAAGTCAGCATAAACATCGAAACGATTACAATACAGAAGTGGTTGGTTAGCATCAATGTTGTGAAGCTGGATAGCAAATCCAACAGCATTCATCAATGACGTGTCATACGGCAGGCGTAACGGGGCAGTTTGCAAACCGAAATGAGTATGTTCTCCACCAGATGTTGATTTTGAATGGCAATCACGGGGTGTAATCATCGATAACGAACGTTGGTTGGCACAGATCTCGCCAAAGGATTGATTATTCGTAAGAGTGCTGTAGCTGCTCTTCGGGGAATCTCATATTCTGAGACCCACTCTTTCAAACCTTTTATCACTTTGCAGACTGCTCCATATTCCCCTGCGGCTGACCAAATGCTAGTACCTGCGTTATTGAAAACAACGTTACCTGAATTGAGAACATAGCAAGTGGAAAGACACTCATCGTTCCTCTGTATTTTCCTAAGGATACTATCTTCAGACCAATCTTTGAAATCTACCGTTGACATGCATCGCCGCTTTCAACGATTGACAGCCTCCTTTGATGACACCTGTATTGAATTCTTCTACATTCGTTGACTCCGGCAAATTCTCAACTTGCTGTAATGAACAGTAGGAAGGTACATGTGAACTGTAGTTGAGCACACTGTCGAACAACACCGTCAGTATAAAAACGCCCGATCAGGTTGTTTAATGATCACAATGCTCTACCGAACGCTACAAATGCACGCCAAACTGGCTCACTAAGACGTAAACCAGCTATATGGGGAACATTTTCAAAGATACAGCATACACAATCATTTCTATTTATGAATACACCCCCCTGCCTTCACACAACTTTGTGTAGTGGTAATAGGGTAGTGCTTACGAAATCACGTCCCAAGAATGGTGCATGCACAAGCCCAAACTCACCTCGCTAACAAAAGCCTCGGGGTTTACCCACAACCACTGTACGTATTGATTAGAAACTGTCAGCGTCAATACATTTACCCACCCACGAATGAATGCGCCATTCGGCTCCGGCCACAACTACGCCTTATGACCCAACGGATGCATGCAATCGATAAACCCATACATATCGATCAGTCTCCACTACCTTGTATCTCCAAGCCTCGCATAGTGAGACTACAACACTTCGATTCGTCATCTCAGTGACATCGAGCAGCAGCCGTGCGTAGGTGGTAACATGAAGCCAATCACAACCTATCAGCGTATTGGCTCTGATTTCGCGTTTTTTGAGCGTATTTTCCGCTGATTGTGTTCATAATGTATGCACTAGGGATTTATTCAGGCAAACGGTGGCCCCGTAAAATCTGCGTGTTTTAAGTAGAACTCATTTGAACTCATTTTGCTAGATTTTTTAATACGTGCCAACTCCACATTTTCTAGCAATCTGGGCAATACGTGTACATGAATAGGCGCATATTATCATGATGCTGGTTCCTAAGTCCGTACGCCAAGAATTTCCCCAATCTTATGTCGCCGTGAATCGGAAGCTGCAGCGCGAAAAAGGTGACTCTGCAAACGAACTTCATTTATTGGTTCACTCACCGTTCGCAAGCAGACGTCAACGCAACAACCAAGGGTGCTAGGGTGTTAGACGTGAGAGCACTTTGACTGATTAAGCGGCGTTCCTAACGGTAATAGCTGAAATATTGTTATCCTAGTGAATGTAGCCTACAGTAGTAGAGATGGCATGGATTCATCATCATCAGCTACAGGTAAAACTGCGATACTTACGCCGACACACTAACTTTGATGCTAGTGGTTTGTAGTAAGGTTACACCCACAAAGTAATGTGAACTGACGCGGTGGTACTGGCAATGCAACTCTTACGTCCCACGGAGTTTAGGATTTTGGGAACGTCGACGGTGATCTAACTACAACATCAAGAAAACGATGTTGAATTGTAAACGGTTTAGTGCGCTTGCAGTAGGTCAGATGTTAAATGGTCGTGTGACTAAGTGATACAACAAACTGTTTCAGGCAGGCTGCTTTCAAGGGAATTAAACAGTTGGGATTGCTATCTACGCCATATGTAGCTGATGGCTAAATATTTCTCTAACCACACTCGAAGGTAAACATTGTGTCTGATAACGTGAGGTAGTTGTCCAAACACATTTGGAACACTGAATGTTGTTACTGACTCTGACTTCATTCGGAATTTTATTCCATATATAAGAATACTTTACAATGAAGAAGTCAGCGCGTACCTTTTTTCGAGATAGTGGAGTTGGTGAGGTGGAGTCAATATTCCTTGGACTATATGCAGGTCTGCGATGTAAATGGACAGTTAACGCTGTATTGGTGGCGTCCGAAAGCATGAGTTTATAAAGAAGTGTCAGGTTCAACTTTATTCTTCGTATCCAAAGTGGATGAATACTAATTTTCTGACAGGGATGTCTGTGGGCGAATGAAGAAATATCTATCTTAATAAGCTTTCGTGTTTCGATGACCAAGCGGTGATTTAGTTTCTACACAGTTTATTTAGCTTGGGACTCTTACAGCAGTTCTCTATTCCAAAGGGTGATAGCACTCGAAGGAGCCACGACAAGAACTTCTATAAGCTTTGACCCCGGACCACCCTTGGGTAACAATTATCCTCTTATATGGCCATCACCAACTGGAACCACTTTTCGTTAGTTATCGTAAGCTGCTCTTCTAAAGTTCATTTCGAAGTGCTACTAGATTTGCACCCAACTATGAAACTGTTCTGACAAATCGTTGTTCTATCCCGTTCTTGGTATTTACTCTCATCCTCAAGAACACTGCTGCAACCTGTTTTCAACGACCCTTTCACGTCAACAGAAAACCACCAGACATTGGAACGAGCAAAGTGACTTGTAATTTGGGATCTGAGCCTCGAATCCGTGTACAAATCGTCGAAATCCTTAAATCGTTGACGTGCGCGGATGATCGTTAGGCGAATTTGGTAGCCTTCCTTGATGTTCTTACTTGCTTGAGAGCTGTCTGTCGCCAACACGGTGCAAACCCACGGTCACTTTATCACTGCTTACGAAGTACATGTTTCATTTTATTTTTACCCGACTGTGCATATAGATAGCCAGCCAGCAGCAACCACGGACACCTCTTTGGCTTCATCTTGGTTACACAATAATAAGACGCTCAGTTTGTTCACGCGTTTGGGTAAAGCTTTGAAATTTTACGGTAAACTTGGTTTTCCACTTCATTCCAAACAACTGGAGGAAACAGTTTGGCTGCACATACTTCTGGTGGATCGATGATTAGCAAGCTTGCAATACAGTCAAGAAGAAGGTTGCATAAGTACGGCCCCGTTAGGCACTTTCACTGCCGGTGCGCTCCAATGAAAAAGGAAGTCATTTCGGGATATCGTGCTACACTCGCTAAATAAGAGGCTTGAGTGAAAATAAGGGGCTTCAGGCGATTAGGGATGACATGCAGATCGCAACAGTCCACTTGCTCTCTGAATTCATGGTTTATATCTAGCATCAGCAGGAATGGAACGCCATGCAAATTTTTGCGCTGCTGACACCTATAAATTGTGACGGTCTCAAGATTTCGGAACTTCAGTAAGGTCAGAACTTGCGCGGGCAAAATTAGCTTATTATCGCTGCACAGTTGTTGAGTTAAGAGTTATAAAATTTTGCCAAGCCCAAGTCAAAATGCCATGCTTCCATCATGTTTAACGTGTGGTCAGCGCGTTTTAATCTAGAAGTAAACACAATTACACATTAGGCTACAATTTAAAATGGTTTGTAGTAACATAAAGGATGACTTTTGAAAACAAGTGCAATTTATGAATCTTGCATCCAGAACCTCGTAAAACTTTTCACTTTCAATTGAAAAAGAAGTAAACCCTATTGTATCTTCCATGACACTAATAATCAGTCGGCATGAGAAGTGTGAGCGAAGGCTTCCTTTGCGTTTCCGGTATACTTCGAGTTAGCTGCAACTGATCTGCGATGAACAACCATTTCGTCAGATTGAGAGTCCGATCAGTTGTTTAATTTTCTGCAATTAGATATCAATCAGTCCTCAGCAAAATATACAAGCAGTTGGCCATTTGTGAACATTTTTCACACATATTTTTGCTTTGGAGCACCTAGTCGCCAGGTTTAACTCGATTGTAGACACATGTCAGTGGTTGACTGTCACGCTGCTTGTGGCCGATCTCTCTTTTCAACAATCCCCATAGCACAGATGTGCTCGTACACCAAGTAGAAGCTCTGCTTCAGAAAAACAGTACAAGCAGCCTACCAAAGTGGTGTTGTGAACCCAGAAGGCGGGTGACACAAAGGTTACTTTATTGGAGAAACCAACACACTACTTAAGCGTCTGAGCACGACTAGAAACGGAAACACTCATTTGCACACCATACTCTTCTGAGGATACTCCAGTCG
>QNGE01002845.1:0-22053 GCA_008508345.1 Paragonimus westermani | reverse complement strand
GCGTCTGAGCACGACTAGAAACGGAAACACTCATTTGCACACCATACTCTTCTGAGGATACTCCAGTCGCTCTAAACACCATGTATCAGTTCCGTCGTGTAGCGAAAGCCATTATATGTTATTCTGCCCTCCAACGATCCATCCCGTATCTCTGTCGTATTTATCACGCGATTATCTCGATCCATGCTGCTACTGAATAGTGGTGTGAGTAGTATGGTGCGACCGTCTATCCTCACTACAGTGATCTCTTCCTAGTCATAGTCAAGGGCGTCGGGTTAACTTGCTGATTTGTTCGAGGACGACCATGCTTGCTGCGGTTGGTGTGTATCTCCCCGAACTGACACATTACACTATCAACCTACTGCTCTCCTCAGGTGCATATCCACATAAATTACCCCCTCTGTCACGTCCTCTAAGACGTCTCAAAGCGGTTTGATTTTTGCATCCTGTAACTTTGCAATTCAAGCGATAATGTGACGTCGGTCGCTTGCTCTGTCTTCTGTTGTACGCCCAGCAAGAAGTGTGTTGGCGCCACTTCCTACCCCATGGTTAGGTGCATCCGTTTGGAATTGAATTGTCAAAGTGACCAAAGCTAAGCAACGCCTGCGCATGGAGCTCATCACGAGTGGCTTGCGCCGTACAACCGAGACTCCACCCACATATCAAGTATCCAACGTGAACCCGAAGGGATAAAATCATGGGGTATGTGAATGAGGCTTTTGTGCCCAACTGTCCAATGTTAGTCAGCCAGTTAGTAGGTTGTGTGGAAACTGAACCCTTATCTTTCGGAAATGAATGGTGACCCCAATGATAAGATCTAAACTGTGAGGAGAGGTAGCAAACACACAATGTACAAAGGAGCTGAGCATGGGTTCACGTGCTACTGACCAGAAGATATTAGAGGGAGATGAAAAAAATGGAAGTTGGGCTGAAGAACGAGGGGAACGTTGATTATGGAATGCACCAACAAAGCCAAAGAAAATGGAAAGTAGAATGCCAGGATGCTTAGTGTTTCTGAAAAATTGTTGGTTGATACGAACAAAAGTGAATATAGCTGACACAGTATACTTAGACCTGAAGTAATGATCGCCTCTTTGCCGACAAAGTACTATGATTGCGTTGATTACCTGCTAGTTCCGGATGGCTAGCTTATCCGCTGCTGTACACATCGGAACGCCACACAGTCCTGTCACCACGACTCGTAACACTGATAGTTACCTAGCGTTTCGCGCGCTTCCATTCGCAGCTGCGAGGAAGCCGCTCGTTCAAATTCAGGCGCCCATCTGGATCCTATTTCTCCAGATCGTCCGGTCTAAGGCAAGTCCTCCAAATATCTGAAGTCACTGGTACAGCGCGAAAAACACACTTGAAGGACATCTTGGCATCTCACACTCTGCTCACCAGAGTTTTGTGCAAATGCCCACAATTACCCATACAGCATTTGCTTCAGACGGATGTATGCCAGCCAACGAGGCTACCTGAGTTACAGCGTCACTCCATTCCCATTCATATGGGATGATTTGCGTAACCGGCTTGGGGTGCCAAAACGCACAATATCCATCAAATGGCCATTCGTGAGATATTCACGTTCAACGCCGTGCTTCACGCGGCGAACAGCAACCGCCGACCTTGCGGTCAAATACACATTGAGCAAGGTTGAGGCTAGGACAGTCATGTTTCATGCTTTGGTGAACTATATAGACGAGGCGTTCGGGGCCAGTTTAGTACGTAACACTCATCCTGGATCCGTTGAGAGGCGCGCACTAGTTCATTCGCATTGCAGCTCGCAAGAAATCCATGCTGCTTATTGAGAAAATTGGAATCCGAAACTTCCACATCGACTCGATTCTGAAGAGGTTTTGGTGGCACCTCTCCATCACAGCTCAGCAGACTGATATCCTGTTAGCTGTCTCTAACTTGTTTTCTCCTCTTGCCCTTGAATGAAGATATAATCGTGTGATCTTTGAACTCTCAAGATGTTGCCCCACTACTCCCAGGCGGAATGAACTAGAGGAGGAAGATCATTTTTCCAGAATTGGATAGCCGTTCTTCAGGATTTTTCCTTGGTAATCTGTCTTCATTTGCAGCCTTTCCATCCCATCGTTGTTCAACAGCCCTCTGCACCTCTGTCAAGCTTCGAGTGAGAGTCTGGGAACGGGTTGAAAACTTTCTATAACGGGCTGTTTATGGCATCACACCCAACGGTAGCAGGATGTTTTAACATGCAACAAAGGTGTTTGTGTAAAACTTCCACGATATTTTCTGGTTGGGTGCAAGAACAGCCATAACCCTCATCAACCACTGTTTCAGTGGGCTGTCTGGATTAACCGGATATCGCTTTCAGAGACTGGTAGAACTCTTTATGTCGTCTGCGACCGGCGTAGCTCTGCACTGGCTCAATTTTCTTTTTCTACCAGTTGTTCTGGATTCGGCGATGCCGTTCAGACAGTTGAAGGCGAATACTCTGTAGTGTGGTTTTTTCTCCGTGAAAATAACATGCGTCTCACATTTCCGTCTAATTAGGTTAGGGATAACCGCATTGTTGCCAACGAACCGGTCTGACTGTTTCTGGCACCGTATACCCGTCGCCTTGGTAGCTACTGTCGTGACCAGTTCTTTCGACTGTTACCACGTATGCTCATAGGAGGTGAATACATAGGCGGTTCCAGACGACAGGCTGTTGCACCTCGAAAATTACTCATCGTCTTTCAGATTTAAGATTGTTTATCACCCAATTTCGGCCGGTGTGAAGATGATCCACAACAAATGGCATTGCACACGTAGAAAGGGAAACTGATATAATATGCACCGTATTAGGCCCCGCGCATCACGCTCGTGAGGCCCAGTTCGCGAATGTCTTGTCATCGCATGGTGACGTGGTCAAGTAGGCTATGATGACCCATCCGAGTGAGTTCAAGTCGTGGTATCGCTCGCATCAAGCTAAACTCGAGCATTTGTGTTGGTTAATTTGTGAGTGGCTGGTAGTCGAGGCAGATACTCACCCTCCACATCGACTACGCCAGTGTCATGGGATTCGATAACATCCAGCTTATTCACGCCGAACTCGTTCGTCGATAACACCCGGAACAAAAGACGGATCGCTCACGTCAACCATTTGGATTGTGGTGGACAGCTCAGCATGAAAGCGAAACTTTGTTCCATAAATATGGCACACAGTTGGATCATGAGCACTAAGGAATGTGGCCAATTTACGTCCACTCAATCGGAGATGCACGAACACGACCTGAGGGCTGGATGTCCTGCGGTTCTCCCATCATCAAAGAATGGATGCGGCCAGAGACCGCGAAAGAGATACCGTGTTCCCAAGCGCTGCCCGCTAGATAACGCAACACTTGCCTTCCGGAGGTTACCTTGGTCTGCAAGCCTCGTTCCGCTCGAGGATGCAACATTGATGCCATAGTGCTTCTGCTTCATGACAACCATCGAAGTCCGGTGTTCCGGTCGGCCAGTGATACATCGATTCACGAGCGTGCACACAATCCACTTTTCCGATGGACAGTGTCTTGCACCCGTGGAATTAAATCATACTGGCAACTGGGAATTAAGATCGAGCCTGCAACCCAATAACTTCATTCATAGCACCAGTGGAAACAGGATTATGAGGGAGAGGAAAATAAACGGAGCCAAATGTTCGAAAGTCTGAATCGATGAGCAGTGGGAAACTAACCCAGCACGGGGCCGCAAATAACGATTGAGCAAATAGTAAGAATCACCCCTCCACGCCATGGATATATTGCAGGCCACATCAGACATCTAAATGCTTCCGTGGGATTTTCGACCTTACAAGACATTGCATCGGCAGTCACGGTCAGCCGCTTGGCCACCGGAGCGCTGTTTGGTCAGATATGACGTGTGCATGAAAAGCAAGACAACACACATACAGATATATTATTCTTTACATGGAACAGAATATCTATTGGTCACAAGCACAATCAAAGGAAAATTGTCAGGTTCTGTCACACCTGTCCACTACACACGACATCTTGGGCAAAAATCGAGAGACACAGCACATTCCGGTCTGACTACCTAGCTCGAGATGAACAGAGTATGGTCCTAATGAACGGGGTCCAACTTCTAGAGCCTTGGAGCCTCATCCGCTTTGCAAATCACATGTCAAGGGTTGCTTTCATATTAACTAGTTCTCTCGTCGCAGCTCGCATGCTTCCACGGGTACAATTGGTGATTTGTAGCAAATCAAGTAATTTCCCTCATACTCTCGTAAGTAAGTTGGGTTCAACCACATTTATTTTTGTTAGTCAGGTGTATTTTGGCACACCGCCACCTGCATTTTGTTTTTTCAGTCTTAGTGACTTCATGCGCTTTCCGATCACAATTCGACTCGCTCTACATTAGGCAGTGTCATTTGTAACTTTCAGGTCGATGACTATTTCGTTGTTCTTGTTCTTGCTGTTTTTTTGTCTATCCGGAATATGGTTTGAACAATACGTTCGTGAGTTTACCTGTTCACCAAGTGGAAAGTGTGTGTTCCCAATGATTTGATAACAATCTCGGAATCGCTGAACCATCTTGTCACCAACAAGTAAAATGTAGAACAAATATGAACGAAAAACACCAAAGGTGAAATGAACTTGATTTCCCTGCAAGTTAATTTTCAAGGCTACATAGCGGAGAAATATGGAACGTGGAAGTTGGCTGATGAAGATGCTCTGATAATGTTGCTATCATATCCTCTGGTAGGTTACCAAAGGCAAATTTATCGAAAAAGACACTGCCGTTGGGACAACAGTTGTATTGTTAAAACGGAACCATGATAAACTACAGATTTCTGATTAACACATCCATGTTAAACATCCGTAGAGCATTCATGCTTCCGTTCTATCCCGTTTAATAGTAACTCAATAACAACATGTCTGTTTCGAGTTCCAGTTTTTATTACGCAAGAGATCTTTGTGTTTCAATCGTACAATAAGTGAACTATTCAAAATTTTAGCTTCATCAGGCTCAAAGGCTTTATAAATTATCGGAGGATCTTACCCGCACAAGCACCCCTACTCTATCTTAGAGTCGGGCCGACTCTGGCAAGAGTTGGTAGGGAGTCGGATCCGAGTAGACATGTAATAAATCTAGAGTCAAGAACTGATAAGTTAATGTTCCAGGACCATCTTCCCGATGAAGCGTTTATTTCGAACACCTCCAAATGACCTTACGCGAATAGGCTTAGAGATGGACGAGTGGTGTGCCTAATAACTCTCCAGATTGATCGTGAGACGGGTGCATAAACATATAACTTATCTATGTGGCTGTTGAACACGCAGAACCTGACAGCAAAGCGACAAACACCGCGGAGATAAACACGGCGTTTGCATACTGCATATTAAAGATTATTGTGATAGATTCCAAGGAACACCAGCAAACAGCAACCGTTCACGTGTAAGTTGAAAGAATTTCAAAGTCCAGCATGCTGTACTCGACAGGCGAATTGAACGCACAGCTTCCGGAAAACAAGAAGCGACAAAAATATGAGGAAACAGGGATACATGAAAAGGAAGAACATCGAGAATTGACAGAAAGAGTAACGATAAAATTCCATGAATAGGCATTTGCAGAGATGAAAGATGCTGGCATGTGACGTTACAACATGAATCAACAATCACTAGGTCGGACAGTAACCTTTTATGGAAAGCGCACTATGGAGCAGGGATCCGACGTATTGTCAACTATCATACATAACGCTCACAAAATCTTTGTAAACGTTTTGCTGGGATAGATGTTTGGTTGCAATTGCGACGGTGGACTGCTTTTGATACAGGCCATCAAATTGCCTATCATGACCTTGAGAGATATCGGCCTGTCTAACGACTTGTGCAGCAGGTCCTCCCTCTCTTTGTTATCGGGTTGGAGTCCTGATACCTGTGCTTTAGTCTCCACCTGCTGCAGCCACCTAGTTTTCCAGCAGACGGAAGTGATGGCCCGGGAGTAACTACCCGTAAGACAATGGAAAGTGGAACATTACTGGGATAAACAAAATACGTACAAAATGAGACAGATCCGCTCAGTATTCCAGATATGGTTTTGAGTTGATAGCATTGTGCCGCACATAATCCAAGACGTGTGCAAATTATTGATAACCTGTTGGCAAAGGTAATTTCCTATGAGAAGAAATAGGCAGACAGCCCTCTTGGGAGAGGGTTTAGGGTTTGAGTTCTCATTTTCCGACAATGGCATTTTGTGCGGCCTCCTGTATGATGGTATGCGATGCGATAATGAAAGGAGAGACTACCTAACTCTTTGTTTACGAATCGAAACAACCACGTCTGTAAACCGATGGCAGCATATCCGGACTCCAACATAGCTCACCGTTCTTAAAGTCTTGCACTCTCCTACTAGTCTGCGGCACGATAGGCATTTAATTAGAGCTTATCGGTTCTTTTAATCTCTACCGCTAAGACGCTGCAACTTTCAGCACAGGGAACGGTGTGGCTTCTCATGTGAGGCATCAAATGTGAGAGTTTCACCAGAAGTGAGACACGCACTATCGTGCCGCGCATCCACGTGTATCTGATGAAACACGTCGAGGCTGTTTATAAATTCAACGAAGTAGTACATATGAGAAGGATACTGTGTTTGCTTCAACAGTCGCAACATGGACGTTAGTTTTCCTGAGGATTTTGAAAATCGGGTACAATGAATATCACTTTGTTGTGTGCAGCACAGGATAATTGAAATATCAACATCCTGAAATACACACGCAATCGCAAATTCTGTCAATGACGGGCTTGTTACCTGACAGTAGACAGTCAGTTAGCACGGAGAATATGAAGGATATAATGGCAGGTAGAAAAGACTGACAGTGAACGTCGTTTCACTAGTTGTTATCAGTTAACTACGGTCGTTTATGAATAACAATACAGCTATCCCGCTTGCTGTACGGAAACGGTAAGTTGGCCTTGGGCATGAAAGGTTGTTGGTGGCTAGCGCATTCGACCGGTAAGAAGGTGTCATCTTGGGGCACAATTATATCTCCTGTCTTCGTGGAGATCTACATTTCCTAGAAGGCTCACCGTAAGAGAATGGGATACGACAGACAAGTTGACGTCGTTGACGTTCTGCATTCTTGCCAGAAGTTGAACACAACAGGCGTTGCCGGATGAACACCAACTCCTAATCTAGCGATTAACAACATCGTGGGATGCTACGTGCGTTGGGTCAATGAAGAATTGTGATACCATGTCAATGGGAAGTTCTGTTAAGGCAGATAAACCGATGTGATATCCATCGTCAAGTTGTCATCGAAAACTAGAACCCGCCCCCGGTTCTTTCACAGGTTCGGAGGAGGCCATTCTTCCGTTTTCATAGTAGGCATCTCTCTGCGTACACTCGTCACAACATTGATAGCCACTGTGACCTTCGAGCATACGGGTAAATCAACGAGCTGGTGTGTCACAAATAATGCAACGAAGCGTCACCAAAAACTGCTATTTCCAACGCACTTAAATGGACCCCATTCGTCATAATGTCTTTGGTCTCTGTGAAATTTTTCCCACTACATATGTCCAAATGCTCTGGACGACCACCGCCACAATAAGAGCTAATCACAACTGGGTAGCTCGCAAACGGCCAAATGATGCAAACAAGTAGTGGCCACATTTCAGTAGGAGACGGCCTATCAATATCCACCTGCAAAGTTGGGCAGTCACCGTCTCTAGGCTTGTGCTTTTTATGTACAGCTTGTAGACAGTCGTGTGGTCCAATGTGAACATATGAGCCTTTGAGAAGCGTCTTCTGTGAACATATTCTTGGATTGTTGCATGGAGTTCTCGTATATACAAAAGAAGTCAGGAACGACCTGCGTCATAGTGATGAGCAGTTTTAGCTCAGCGGCCGTGATGAATTTCAGTCAAGCGCACTCAGATGCTAATGCCGAGTCTTAGACGTTTCCAAAGCATTCGATGACATATAGTGGTACGACCTTTACCCGGAACTCATGGTGCATCAAGAGTTCATTAATCATCTGGCTTCATGCAGTATGAGGATGGACAAATCGAGTCTCTACCACAACCGGGCCACTTTGAGTGAAAAGTAGTCTTCAGTTCAGTACTTTTGAGTATTAGAAGCGCGTTATGTCACACCTACACTCAAATTAACATGACATGTTAATACCACAAAATTATCCGTGAAGCATCGAGAAAACAACAGTACAGAAGGCAACCAAACCAGAGGCATGGGCCGACCAAATGACCCAGAGCTTTCGAACTAACCTGGATGAAGAAAGTTTGTACTCAAAAGACAACCACTTATTGTGAAGTCAGACTTTTGTCCATGCAGTGAAAAATACTTTTTTGGGTTATTTATAATCATTCTTCAGTGAAAAAATCAGTCCCAGGAAAATATGTCACTCACCAAAGTTTCTCCATTCTGGTTGGTAATTGGAATAGAAAAGACAGGCCAACGCCTGACCTACTCCCAGACAACGTAACCGTATTGGTCACTTGTCTACTGGGCATATGGCGATAGAATCTTCCACCTGCTAACGTGAGCCGGCTGTAAGAAAAGCTTGAGTCTCTTCTTTGGTAGGGCTCTTGACCATCTCATGTCGCTGTCCGGATAGGAAATTGAGCTCAGCAATACAGCACCTGATGTTGAGGTTCTGCCTAACAACTGTTACTACCCGATTGAAGTTATTACCGCACCTAGCGTTACGAATACTTCGCCAGGTTATCTGCTCTCCCATACGTACACAGTTGGTGGCAGGATAGATGAAAATATTATACGGTCGGAAGTGGTGCGTAAGTATAATCTACCAACATCTCTTCGCAACTACGACCTTAGTCAACGCATTGGAATACTTTTATGGATCACACTTCCAACCAAGGATTCCAATAGTACGATAGCTCATAGTTTACCAGCTTCCGGCTCGATGATTTCATCTTGAAGCAGTTGTGGGTGAAAAAGCTATTGTTTGCGGTGAAACGCATTTTGGCTGCCGAATATAAGGACATCTCGACAGACGGTTCGGCATCCCTTGAGGAAATAGTACCGAAAACCGTCCCTCCACAACTGGCGTGTGCCGCAACCATAACCGTTTACACGTCATCACCTTCGGTCCCAACAACTAGTGACACTCCGAAATTTTCGACAGAGATGTACCACCATATGGGCAGTACGACTGTGCAGGTCAATGAGCTGGGGAGACATTCATCTAGAAAACATGCACGACCTAACCCATACGATCCATAAGGGTAGTGTTGGTATCGTCAGAACTTTCGGAACAAAACGAAGAATTTGGACCCAGCTGTGTATACTCTTGACTCGCCACGCATCACCGGCAAACGGGTAGGACAGCCAGTAACGGCACTAGTTGCTTAGTTTATGTCAGGGATCGCTAGATCGCCTCACGATATTACAGCCGGGTTCAGGTTTAGTCCACGGAAATTGAATGATCGGTCTCATACTGGCCAGTACACCTTGCAGGTCGCGAAACAAAACTGTATCAAGGCGTCCGAAGAACGGACACTCACCGTAGACTCTGGTCTCCTCAGAGGTTTCCAATGTTACACAAAAAGCCTCCGAACAATTGGACATCACACCGTGATTGCCGCGCACTCATCCCGGACAGAGCCGTATACTGCATGTCCACGATTTTTCTTCAAGACACCCTGGCGCTACATTTTTATCAAGGTCAGGCCTAGTACGCGCTTATCACCTAATCCCGGTTGTCGAGGACGGCATACTGTAGACAGCCATTACAACACCCTGTTGGACTTTTCCAGTTTTTAAGTATGCTCTTCGCGCTTCGTAATGCGGCTTAGACATATCGGTGATTCATGGACGAAATACTGTGTGGACTTTTCTTCGTGTACTCAAACATGGATGATATCTTGATCGCCAGCCGTCTGAACGACGAACACCTGTCCTATCTTCATGCTGTGTTCGACTGTTTCGCTCGGTATCACATCAAAATGAACATTGATGAGTATGCATGTGAAGTCAGCTTATTGGAGTTTTCGGGATATCGCATTGATCAAACCAAAACCACACCTCTGTAGAGTTTAACTCGATTTTCCCGATTCTCTCTACGATGACCAAACCTCGACCATTCCTTGGCACAAAAAACATGACCAGTGTTTCACTCCCTATTGGTCAGACATTTCAGATCTTCTCACCAACTTGATTCACTCAAAACGCAAGTCCATCACACACACACGCAGCCAGAGTACATTACTTAATGGCTAGGAAAGCCTTTAATCACGTCACTAACCTATGTTTAAGTAGGTGCCATCCTGCTGTAACGCGTCTTTCCATTGCCAAAAGTTCTAATACTGTTTGACTGTTAGACCTGGGTTCCTGCTATGCGGCTTCCCCTAGTCTAACTTGTGCGGAGACAAGAAAGACACGGTTGCGGTAAACACGCAAACCAGTTCGACCAAGTGAATGAAATGCCTGTAAATATACATCATGAAATGGTGATGAGTCACTGTCTACTTGTCTAAGCCACTTCGCTTCCAAGTGGCTAAGTGAGGCTAAATCCATAGGCGTTAGTTTCTCGGGATGGCGTGACACCCCCACTCACTTGCACGAATCCTGCTTGTCGGTCCGATGTGCCCCCCAGTGTTTTGTTGCTGTCTGATTTCGTCAGCCGTCACCACGGCCCTGAATGGTTTTAAATGATGACTGGTTTCCTCAGCCATCACCGATGTCCTGACTAGATTGTTTTGGTGAGTTTGCCTCCTAACACATCTAAACGTTCCTTTCCTTCCCACCACGGACATATCAAACACCTCTGTCGACGCAGTGATGAGAAAAGCCGTGAGTAGTTGACAGAAAACCATGGGTTTCCTTCCAAAAGAGCTACAGCTGACACAGATACAATACAGCACTTCTGGACATGAACTGCTGGCTATTCATTTGACGATCAGTTACTCTCGACCGGTGCTTCCAGCATGGAATCACCTACGTGGTGATGCCAACATGGTTCCAATCCACTGTCATGCCCTTAAATCAACTTAGTATAATCACCACACTCCTTCGATTCGGCTGAAATGGTAACTGTCCAACGGGTTAGTGAGAACATGAAAGGCGTTTCCAATTAAAGTTTATCAAGCCATTTACCGTCCACCTATTGACACAGACTGGCGGATTTTTTTTGCAGTGATTCAACGGGCACATCTGGACTTTTGCCCCACTTTCTCATTGACACACCGCTTTTAAATATCTCCATTTTTGTCCCAATCCGGAAAGCGTGACATACTGAGTGCATACAATTTTCGTTCGTTCACTGTAAACGACGATGTTTACCTCAGATCATAGAAGTCTATCAGGTGCTGAAGGGGTAAAGAGCACAGCTACATGATCACCACGCTTGGCGCACTGACCGCCTCGACGCCAATTTTCTTATCACACACGTTGACATCTCTGGCCCACTGCCGCCCTCCAACGATTGTACTTATATACTGACTGCAATCGATCGGTCTAATCCTTGGATTTCAGCTATACCCTTTAGGGATGTTTCGGCGGAAGCGGTTGCTGAATCCTTCTTGAAGCATTCGACCGTTAATTTGGGTGCGTCATCCAAAATCACTACGAGTCGAGGCACCCAGTTTCAGTCTTCCCTTCTTCGCAACTTCATGCAGTTACTGGGTTGTTCAAAAATAGAGCGACGGCGTACCATCCATGAGCCAGTGAGACGTTTGCATCAGCAACTGAGACCCCTAATTACAGCCCAGTCCGATATAACGAAATGGAGCGAGCGTCCACCAGTCAGCCACCCCGAAATCTGGTCTACCGCTAGGGAAGACATCGGGTGTATCACCCCTTAATTAGTCTACAGTGCCCTCCTGCACCTCCCACGGGAATAGTTTCAACTTTCGAGCTATTCAGACACGGGTACGAATCACATTTCACGCTTACGACAATATACGTCCAGCCTTCAATTCACACCATCCCGTCAACACTGACGCCAAAGGCATTTACTCACATGTTAGTTTGTGTTCGTGCTCCCAGACTCCCTCAGGAAGCCACTGGAACCACGGTATCTCGGCATCTCCGAGGTAGTTTAGTGAGCCAAAGAGTTATTCACTATTGGAAGGTCTAAAACAATGGAATCCGTATTCACTGATTGGGTGAAACCAGCTTACACAGGGCAGGATGTTGACCCCCTGACCTGAAACTGACTGAAAACGAATCCCACACACCCATGACAGCACTACATCCGTCTGCAGCCAAGCCATTTCTCGAAATTCATTTGCGACGAGAATAAGCGGAAGTGACCGCCCACCGTCGGAGTTTCCTTTCGCATGAATGTTTGTGCTGCTGAAGTGATTGCACGGTGATGTATTTCATCTCCACGTATATCCTGATCTACGGATGCCCAGCATTCATCATGTCAGGCTGCGTGTGGGATTATCTATCGGACTTTGTCAGAAATACTTTCTGATATGATCCTACGGCGTGGTGGATAATTCTTTTTAACGGACCTCCACTTGTCAGTGAGTTGTTTCGTTTTTTCATACGTCTACCGACTAATTTGTAGGCATACTTTCCGCACTCGTCCGTTACCGTTACAGTTGATCTCCGGTGTTACCACACTCTGGTCATCTTTATCATTTGATTGACTGGAACACCACAGAACTGACACCAAAATTCAAGGCGAACTTTGCGTACTTAGTGAATTATTCAAGTTGTTCCACACGCAATTCGTCAAATTTGCACGGATATGCTCATGCTTTATTGACATCGGAGCAGCTTTCATACGTTCCTACACAGTTAATTGATCATATGCTTAAGTAAATCCGTGAGATTGTTTATATCATTCAACCTTGAATCGACCTTGAAGCTTGATATGTTTAGTCTATGTA
The DNA here is from genome assembly GCA_008508345.1 of Paragonimus westermani. Lineage (NCBI taxonomy): Eukaryota > Metazoa > Platyhelminthes > Trematoda > Plagiorchiida > Troglotrematidae > Paragonimus > Paragonimus westermani. Next base: position 9,217 of record QNGE01002845.1, on the reverse strand, counting down.
ATATACCAGTGAGGAAGGAGAACAGGGGTGTGTTGGTAACCGTTTGTGGCGAACAAGTAACACTACTACAAAAGTAAGGAAACGGTAAGAAACGATATAGGGCATTACGTCACGGTTCGATCAGTCAAGTTGTCTTCAATTGGGGCCTCTTCCCCGGCGACTGTACAAACCACCAGCTCTGCAACACAGTGAAGAGGGAGTGTGATTAGCCGCAGTTTTAATACGTACTTTGCGCGTCTCCATAATTTCGGTTCCACTTTCCACTATCCCCTACTACTTAAGACAGCGTCCTCGCTGTCACACCCAAGCCCCCGTCTGACGGAACCTCGACCTCTGANGACGATCATAGGTAGACTATTTGGGGATGTCGGATCTCTTATTAAACAAGTTGAGTCAGATGTTACACGTTCTACGACAAACGGTCCTTTCCATTGTGCCTGCAGTTTTGCAGGGACATCTGGGCGCATCGTTTCCTTGCGCAACCATACCTTATCCCCGGGTCTCAAAGGGGCCCCGAATACCTTCATATCAGAGTACTCCTTCTGATGCCGGTGTGCATTCTGTAAGTGTGTTATCGCCGTTTCGTGTGCTGACCGTAACGTATCGATTAGCTTGCAAACATATTCCGCTACCGTGGGCTGTACTCGGACGGCCGAGGGCAGGCAGATATCGGAAGGTAGTCGGATTTCTCGGCCAATCCACAGGAAGTGGAGCGTCTGTTTAGTGGACGCATGAACACAGCTGCGATAGGCTAGTACACACTTTGGAATCTTCAGGTCCCAATCGAGCGGGTTGCGATCTACAAACGCTTTTAGCAATTGCAGAAGTGAGCGATTGGTCCTTTCCACTTGCCGGTTGATTTGGGGGTGGTAGGCAGTCGCTCGGATTTAGTCGTTTCCTAGGATCCGACAACTTCCTTGCAATAACGCGCTTCCGAAACCGGAACCTTGGTCAGAATGCAGCTGCCCCGGCGCTCCCCAGTGGCACAACCAGTGCTCAACGATCGCACTGCCAACCGTTTCACATCAATGTGGAATAAGAATACTGATACACAACATTTTGTAGAATAGTCCACCAACACAAGGACATACTGTTTGCCTCTCGACGTTTCTGTTAGGGGGCCTATGATGTCTACACCAACTAATTCATTTGGATAGCCAGTATGTATTAGCTGAAGTGGAACTTTCTGTTTGTTCTTTGGGCCCTTGAAACTGCCATATTGTTCACACCGATGGCATAGGTTAGTTACATCACGACACAAATGTGGTCACCAAAAACTGTCTGACTGCTGCGTCCAGTTTGTTCATTCTGGCAAGTCCCAGCCTTCTATGGAGGTCTTCCAAAACTTTGTTTACCATTGATCGTGCGACAACGATTTTTTTTGTCATAGTTAGGCCCGTAATCAAAAAACAAAACACCCTCGCACATCGCCAAGTGGTCCCACATTGCCCACAGACAGCGACTTTCGTAATTTTCCCCTCCCATCTCTTTATTTGTGGGTCTAATACCTTCGTTCCGTTGTCTCTCGTAAATGAGGGCAGTTTTGACGTCGGACGCTTGGGCTGTCCGCCATCGTTCATAGTCCGCGCCTTGCAGTGTGACTAGTGTTACGTGTTGCATACTACAAGACGGGCAGTCTCCATGAGCACGCCCGGGTCTTCTGGATAACGCATCTGCGTTAACGTGATTTTTCCCAGCTCCATGTTCACACTCGAAGTCATAATCTTCAAGAATCCTCTGCCACCGCGCAATCTGGCCTTCTCAGTCCTTAAAGTTTTGAAGCCAAACGGAGAGATTGATGGTCAGTGCGAACGGTAAACCGTCTGCCCAACAAGTAGTGCCGGAAACGTTTCACAAGGAAAACCTGGACTAGCATCCCCTTCTTGGTCGTGCAATAATTGCGTTCTCTTTTGCTAAGAACGCGGCTCCCGTAAGCGATCACTCTCTCGTATCCATCAGCTTTTTTTATAATGCGGCCCCAATGGCATAGTCACTAGCATCAGTGTCTAAACTATAACCACCGGCTGCAGGCGTCAAGTCTGGTAGTGACAAGATGGGCGCGGAACATAAAGAACGTCGGAGGGTCCCTAACGCTGCTTTGCATTCTTTGGACCATTCAAATTTCCGATGTTTTTCTAGGATGGTGTGCAGTGGGCTGGCGATAAGTGCGAGTCCAGGTATGAATCTTCTATGATACGAGACACGGCCCAGAAAACTACGTACCTCCTCAGTGTCTCGCGGTGAAAGCCAGGTCATAACCTGCTCAACTTTCTTCGGGTCTGTTCGAATGGCGCCCTCAGAAATCACATGTCCCAGATATATCACTTCTTTTCGTATTAACTGACATTTTGAAGGGTTGAGCGTCAGCCTTTCAAAAAAGTTGGCCAAATTTTTCAGGTGTTCCTCACTTGTCTTCCCATGGACGATAACATCATCCAGGTAAACGAAGCACCGATGGGGAATAAGGCCACTCAATACCCGCCGCATTAGACGTTGGAATGTGGCGGGAGCATTCGATAACCCAAAGGGCATTGTTTGGAACTCATACAGTTCTGTGGGCACCATGAACGTCGTTTTAGCCCGGTCTGATTCTTCTACTCCTACCTGCCAATGGCCTGAGGCTAAATCCAGCGTGCTAAAATAAATGAAACTTCCCAGAGCGTCAAACAAATCATCGATGCGAGGCAATGGGGACGCATCCTTAATGGTAACCCTGTTTAATTTCCTATAATCAACACATAGTCGTAAACTGCCGTCTTTCTTCTTGACCAGCACCACAGGAGAGGACAATGGAGAGCTCGACGGCTGAATTACATTTTTCTGAAGCATCTCATTAATCACCTTGGACACTTCTTCTTGTAGGGTCACTGGGATTCTTCTGTGTGCCGTCTTTATTTAGGGGAGCGTTTCATGTCTATTTTGTGTTTTGTCACGTTCGTTCGCCCTAAGTTGTTTCTACTCCAGGCGAACGCGTCCATGTGATCAAGAATTACCTTCCTCAACTTAGCCGTGCTTTGGGTGTCATTACAGCACTCTGATCCCTTGAGTAACGCTTCGATTTGTGACCCGACATCCACCGTGGCGATATGCAGAGTGAATTTGGAGCGATTATGATCATACACTGATCTGAGAAACAGCGTGTATGATGGCGTATCCAACTGATGTTTGCTAGGTCTGGGCAGCATCCGAGACGCCTTAAGAGGTCAATCCCGATTATGCAGCTAACTGAAAGACTCGGGGCCACCACGAATTGGTGTCGTAGTGTCTGGTTAGCTACATTTACCATTGATGTTATCAATCCTTGGATACTTATGTACGAATCGTCGGCGGTGGTTAGTAGCCAGTTACAGAGCTCTAATTTGTGGTAGCGGAGTCTTCTAACCGCATCTGATTTAATCAAGCTGCAGGCTGCCTCCGTATCTAACAATCCAACAATAGTGGTGTCCTCAATCTTTAACTCTACGGCAAAAGCCAAAGGTAAACACGGACTGATTGCTGATGGACCATACGTCGTATTATAAATTCGCTCACCCGAGGCTATGTACCGTCGCCGTCGATAAGAAGTATAGGGCCGATCATTCCAACCACGGTATGAGGTTCCACGTCCCGAATGTGAGCGAGGGTGGACGGCGGCCGGTCCACCGGGGCTCTGTAATTTGGTGCCTGACCATGGTATCATGTATGACGATAAGCTGGTGGACGGCGTTCATTGTGCAGCGTGAAGCAGGGCACTGTCGGAGTCTCGAGGGCGCCGTCAACTCCCTCTAAGTCCTCTGCAATATTCAGTGCCGCGTCCAATGCGGTTGGAGGATGCAACAAGAGCTCACGCTTGATAATCATGCTAGGCACACCAATGACTAACTGTTCCACTACTCGTTTGTCTTGTTCTTGGGCGGACTCACCATCATACGCCCGCTCGTCGAGGTATCTCAGATCTCTCACAAACGCGCCGACCCTCTCGCCTGCTTGTTGTCGTCTTCCCTGAAACCGTTCCCTCCACTGTGCTGATAACATAGGTGAGTGTAACAGTTGGCGGAGCTCTTAGAGGTCCTGTCACCGATCTCACCATCCATCACTTGGCTGTTCAAGACAGTATCCAGCGCTTCACCTGACAGGAGACAAAGGAGGACCACTTTACGCCGAGCAGCGGGAAACTGATCGATATACAGTTTTGCCATACTCTCCCATCGTCGATACGGCATGCCCGGGACAATCTTCCCCGGCATCGGTAGAGGGCGCACTGCAGCCGCTGGCTGTGACAAAGAGAGATTCCCGTGTGAGAGTGTTCACTGCATCTGTCGTCGCGTCGTTCCTGCCCACTCCGTTGGGGTTCTGATCACCTTTCGCCTGTTTTACTAGCATCTGTCATCTTTGGATCCTGGCAGGGTCGCCAAATTGTAATGTACCAGTGAGAAAGGAGAACAGGGGTGTGTTGGTAAGCGTTTGTGGCGAACAAGTAACACTACTACAAAAGTAAGGAAACGGTAAGAAACGATAGAGGGCATTACGTCACGGTTCAATCAGTCAAGTTGTCTTCAATTGGGGCCTCTTCCTCGGCGACTGTACAAACCACCAGCTCTGCAACACAGTGAAGAGGGAGTGTGATTAGCCGCAGTTTTAATACGCACTTCGCACGTTCTCGTAGTTTCAATTTCACCCTACAGTGTAACGCGCAACCGAAACCAGAGAGAGCGCACAAATTGAAATTGAGTTGTGTAACGGGGCGTGCTACTATGTTGTCCATGCCGTCTCAGCTTCCGTTTGAGTAAGCCGTGTGCATGGCTTACTGGGCCTTCGGCTCATGTTTGCTCGTGTTGTTTCTCTTTTCAGAACTGCTGTTCGAACCCCTACTTCGGAAGAACGCTGTCCCCCTGGTGCCTCCACGTTGCCCGAAGGTTGGTGCGCGAAGTTACGGGCATTCAAAGTAGAGTCGGCTGGCCATCACGTTGAAGTAGCGGTTATCTGACAGTAGTGCTGTTTTAACGCGGGACTCCCCATGGGTACCTGTGAGTAACCGTTAATATACATGTCATTGTGCAAGCAAAGTTAAGAGCGATTGAGTCTTCCAAACGGCAGATAGATGTTTTTGCTTGGAAACTGGGAGACATTCGAATGCGAACGTTTACATATATATGATGCTGGATACGGTCACATGGTTAGGACATACGGACTAAGTAAAATACGCAAGGCACACGAGGTCACATACACTGTACCGAATGTTAATCGAGTGTGTACAGCCCGCAACAATCTGGTATTTTATTTGTACTGCTCAAACTACACACCGTAGTTCAAACTCAAGATTAATCTTGAGTTTGTAATGGTAGGGGAACTCCATAATATTGGCTACATTAAGTGTTTCCAGAGAACACCTCACGCAACGTTGCAGACAGCAACCAGTGAACTGGTAGCTGATCGCTAAAAGCCCAAAAAACTACGCATGATTCCTGGGTAGACGCCCAGGACGCTAAGGAAAAATGTTATGAACCACGTGTACCGATTGATCGGGTGAATTGAGCTGACATATACACAAGTATATAAACACACGTACATATTTATATGGATGTCTGTTAACAAAAATCTACATGTCTTGATCATGCGACCCCAATTAGAGTTGCATGATCAATACATGTAGACGTAGATAAATACGTGAGATGCGTATGATCCATTGTACTTAAACGTACGTTGACATGCACACTTAAGTGTGCAGGCACACATTGGGACTAGTACACTGATCTACTCCATGAGGAGCACTAATATGATAATTCATCTCCATTGCTCAGGTTGTGGAGTGAACTTCAAAATAGTCATCATGTTCTGATATGACCCGGTCATGTGATAGTTTATTTCTTTACATAATAATTTTCATTCTCAACACTTTCCCAAGCAGAACATCCTGCACTATCGTCAGGTATCTTCAGAGACTCGTTGCCTTTTTTTCAAAGGCTGATAATTGGTAGTCTACAGAAGGAAGGCAACGAGTGAAATAGTATTTCATATATAACCGATATAAGGAATGACCATAATCCCCCAGTAAATGCAATAAGTGACAACGGAGTTTACTGAAGTAAACCCCATCATAATTATCCAGCCAGCACGACCGCTTGAAGAGTGTCTCCTGGCTGTCGGCTGTGCACTTTTAAGTCACTCATAGGACACTGGAAGAGAAAACTGGGCCGAGCCTACATATAATACTTTGATGAAGTTTCCATCTTCCACTACCTAATTAAGCTTGTTGATGGTTGATCAAGTGTGTTTGCACACTGAAAAAATCGGACAATGTAAGCTCGGTGCTCACCGTGTTCAAAGTTAGTAGTACGTTAATTAATTGCTCTATCCTGTTTCTTCTGGGTCTGTCACGCAAAATCTGTATCTGACGTTATACTTGTTTTTCGACAAGTGTGTACTGGATAGACGAACGTTGATGTGAACAGAACTGGAAAAGTTGAACTTCATCATGTTCATGCTTGCAATGATATCTATTCCAACATAATTTATCAGATAACTTTATTACATGCTGCCCATAAGAAATTAAATTGATAGTATAGCATTCAGAGATAAGTGATCGTCCGATGAGCGTCCTGTGGTCCATGTGATTTAAGCCTATGCCACTTGTAGAAACGTCATGTAAAAAGTTAACTAAAAAGCTGGGAATAAAAATACTCTCCGAATATGTCAGTGATGTGAATCTGGTCAAGTTCGGTGAACTCATTGGTATTTCCGGAACGTACGCCTACTGAACTAGAATAGGTTTATATGGACCACAGAAGTCTGATAGCTCATCCGCGTTGAGTAATCAACGCATTGTACCCTAACACACTTGGTTACACAGCAATCCTGTGACGATGCAGTTTGTTCACAAACCTCAGAATGCGTCCATATGTACTATGCGCACATAGCACGCAGAAGAGATATTCTCTCAGAATTTCACGTGGAGATGGCGACGAGTGAAGTAGCGGTTCATTTTTGGCCGTACCGAACAATACACACTATATCTGTGTTCATTTGTTGGACGTAAAATGAACCCTGTGATGAATCAAATTATGTAAGCCTGCAATATTATTGATCATTCATAATCGTACGAACATCAGATTACCTTATAGCAACTACAGTGATCTGGCAAGATGTCCATATTGTGAAGTTTACACACTCTCAAATGCCATGTCAATCTGTGACATCCGTGGGGCGATGTACATTTTCGTAGAGTGAGGTGGTCATCTGGCATCATGCACATGCTCGATGTTATCAACTTATATTTTAGGATTTACCATGTTAAAACGCGGATGTAGCACCCACCATGTCAGGAAGAACTTCAAGAATATTTGCGTTCAGAGCCGTGAGAAGAAAATATAAATGATAGATTTCAACCATACCATTCTGCCCGATGTCGGCAGTGGTTTCTTTTCCAGTTTATGGGCTAGAAATTGTTCCCACATACTAAAAGGGTACAGCTTTGAAATGCAGGTTCAGTGGCTTTGTGAAAAAATGATGTTCAAATTTAAATTTGAAGACATCGATGGGTGTTTCAAAGTGAGGGAAGCTCGAAGCTGACACACTTCTCCATGCAGTTAATTTACGTGACGGCAATTCAACGGAATATGACAACCAACTGCCGCTCAGGGGCATGTCATTATAATCTGCGATAACTCATAGAAGATATACGTATAACTTCAAACGAAGGCAAAGGTGTTAACAGAACGAAACACAAAAACATTAAAATATGCAGAAATATTAGATAGAGATAATTTGCAACGTTTCAGCAGTAGCTCACGTTGGAAGGTTGAAAATTATTTCGATGTAGGATTATTGGTGGGTGGAGAGAACAATAATTAGATGGCGTTGAAATTTGATCACAACCCAAGACATTTATTTGTACCGCACGATACTTTTGTGAGTGTGCTAACAAGGTATTCGGGGAGTGCAAGCTGTGTGGCAGTTAATCAATTTCTGTCGTCTCCAGAAACACATGATTATTGGGATAGTTCACTGAACTGTCATGTAATCCTTTTGCAGAACATGTCATTTAAATTTGTCGGTTTTAGTGATTGATCCACAAACAATAATACGTACTTAACAAACAAGATGGTTTCACTGCATTCTATCCTTATAGTTGTGCATCTTTTTTGACGATACCTCCCGGTCGTATGTAAGACATATTAGAGGTATGATTGGTCTCCGAGTGACCTTCGGACGTTGGTGGAGTAGTCCAAACTAATGGTACCCATTCTGTTCTCCACCGTCGGCATATCCTGTGGAATAAAGAAAGGCTCATCTGTATCTGCATATAATATTACTTTGTAGCGAGGTGTACACAATGTGACAGGACATGCTAGCAACGCGCGAAGTCAGTTGCTCTTCATAAGAACATGTAAACTTGTGGTTCCCTACAAAACGTTTAGATGCCTCATGCGTATACTTTTTTGATCCAAATTCGGAAATGATCACAGATTCAAAACTTACCCTTACAATTTGAGTCTAAATGACACTTTCGTGTTACCTTCCGAGGTCTTCATACTGACATTCTAAATACAACTTGACTCGTGCTCTCCATATTGAGGCATGAAAATTCAGTATACCTATGCCTCTCTCACAGTTAGTCAACAATGCACATAATAGCAAGAACAGAGCCCAGCTGATGCCTTTGAAATCGTGTGCGTCACAAAGATCACCATTTTAGTATGGTCACAGTCACCGGTCAATTTCCTACCAACGTTGAGAATATGAAAACGCCAAGTCCAACTAAACAGAAAAAGGGTCAATTTTTATACAGCGCATGAGGATTTTTGTTTGATTGTTTCATGTTGAACAACCAACTGTCTTCTGCTCTTCGTGTAAAAAGGTGGACTGGCCTTACTCGTAAGGTGGCTTCTCGTACCAAACCACACATGGTTAGTTTATACCACCTGGATTGGAAGAAAAAGGAGAATCTGGCAAAAAATGGACTGTGAACAGTTTTAGCGTCGTGAACTAGGTTGTTTCAAATTCCACTTGAGTAACTACGCACCGTATCCTCAATAACGTAAAACTCCTCTGCATTTGAAAGGTTAGACGATGGAGAGGTTGTCCGGTAGAGTACGCAGTAATCTGATCACGTCTACCTGTGCCTTGACGTGTTTGTTTGTTTCACGTAGTGAACTTAGCGCAAAATTGCAACTCCTCCAACAATAACCCATCTAGCTTTTGATAAGCAGATTGGGAATAACACAACGTTACGAGCAAG
>QNGE01002844.1:78674-94280 GCA_008508345.1 Paragonimus westermani | reverse complement strand
AACGCAGAGGTGTGCCGACTAAGTACGTGAACATACTGTCGGCACTCTATTTCCATACTTCAGCTCAGATTAGGGTTTACGGTGAGCTGTCTGACAGTTTCAGCATCATGAGTGGCGTACGTCAAGGCTGTCCGCTGTCACCATTTTTGTTTAATTTTGTCATAGACGAAATAATGAAGGACTGTCTCCGACACTCACAAGGTGCCGGCGTGAACCTCCTACCTGGTGAAAGACTGACTGATCTTGATTATGCTGACGGTACTGTGTTGCTGTTTGACAACTTTCAATCAGCACAAGCGATGCTACTGTAAGTTGGACAAGACGCTTTCTCTTAGCATTACTGGAACTTAGGCTTGTTGGAAAGGAAACCATTCAAAGTTCAGCCGCTTAACTGATCTATGGAAGAATACTTCGTCTCCCGGATTGTCTTACCAACCATGGCACTCAACCTTCAGTTGATCTGTCAAGTTTAACACTTCTCATGCCTCACAGAGAAGAATCTCGCACTGTTCCAGACAGAAGACACATTTGGTCTCAGTCATTTCACGGAGTCCGAGGCTTGCACGCAAATTTTCATGTGATATGACACCGCTCCTAATTTATCTGTTCCCGTGAATTCACGCTACATTCTCACAGTTAATTAACGCTACTAGTCTGTCAAAAAAGTCAGTAATTAATTCGGCTGTTTAAAAACTAACCCTGGACCATGGCGAACTAGGCACTCATCGTACCAAAAGCAGATACACGAATATCTTCTTATCCATGAAGATGTTTAGCGCTACAACTCACCGTTTTCAGGCTAGAGAAGCGAGGAATGAGAGTGACTCATTCGGTTGACAAAACTGTCGAATTCATTGCAAAAGATCATAAACTTTACCGACTATGTTACAGATTCGCATTGTGGTGTTTTCAAAATTTCCGGTAACCGATTTTATTTATCCCATAAGAGAACTCAGCATTCCAAGTAGCCACGATATCAAAGAGGTTGCTGGAATTGAGACCAAGCATTTCAGTTTTCTCACGTTGACAGTTGTGACGGACACGATTCAAGATAAGAAGAGAGGCCAGCTATGACCGGCTGGTTTTGGAAACGTTGGGCTACAGATTGATCTCGCCTATGGAAAATGGGCGTGGGCGTGGCATCAAGATGGGGACACTGTAGTATTAAATAACGCCCGCAGGGGCATACCTCAGCAACCGCTGCGGCGATTCCAGATACCGAGTGCCAGTGCAAACTGTATGGTAGGAAGAGTCAATGATTAAAACTTAGAAAGAATCATTCGGGAGTATGTGAAGTTTGTGCTTGCTTGAGGGTATCAACAACTTTGAGGATTAAGGGTGCAGACCTTCTCACCACCAAAATTAATTGTTGCTGGGTGATTGGATGGCATGGTTCTTGACTCTATTGGAGTGATTCGTGGTTCTGTTTTTTCCACCTCTTTTTCTGCGGGAAAGCGGTATACTTGTCCTAACCTGCGATACCTCCTTTCCCAAACGTTACTTACTGGTTTAAAGTTCAACGTCAGAACCGTGGAGTAGCTGAAGCTTCAGAAACTATTTGTCTGCAATGTGCTTGTCCCACTGGAGGAAACAGACGTAAGTTCCGCCGGGGTTCACTTTCCTATATTTTGCTTCATTTACCACTTCAATAAGATTATGTTGAACTCCGTTTACTGCAAAACCGTTTTCTTGCTATTCCGCACATCATCGAAACTTATTAGGCTGTTGAGATGATTTATCTTTTTCTGTCCATGGTTGAGCTGCAGTAGCCGTATACTGACTAACCGCTTTAGTGAAACTGGCCGAAACACGTTTCACCCCAACTAACTGAGTGTTCCTACGTTCAGCCCCACTGATCCCCTTTATCATGTCATAAAAACGAGTCCATTTTTACAGTTAGATTGCTGATTTGCGTTCCGTGTTTACCGTTCCTTGCGTACGGTTTTTATCACCCAAACTATAGCACAGACGGCGTAAGCAATCGGGATCACCACAGTAGATGGGGTGCCACCTAGTTAACTTGATGAGACTGGACTCCATTTACAGCGATTACCAGTCTTACCAATATCGTTTTAATGGTGGTTTCGCAAAGATCTCGCACGTAAGCTTTTTGTGGCGTGGCGGACACCTCGTACACTGACTTCACTTTCGGATGTTCACAGTAAACTGAATTCAGCATAACACTTGGTCTTTGTGGTGAATTGAGGGATTTTCGGGCCGCCTGTTTCCTCATTGGCATTTTTTCGGTGTTCCAGTAAAGGATGAACACGTGTGATCTACAAGCAACTAAATGCTGTTTAGTTTACCCATTTTGTGGGAACATTCAATCACGTCTGAAAAAACGTTGAATCGGAGCACTCAAGTTGCAGTCCATTAATTTCATCGCGGCACATCTCGGGCTACTCTTATAAACTGCCCAAACAAGTGTCCCTCGCCATTTTTCTATCCGAGCAATAGGAACATTCCGCTGGTTAAATCGCTCTGCAATTCGTGGAAGGTACACAGTTTTTCCGATTGCGGCTTTACTTTGTATCACGTTTTTTCTTCTCATTCGTCGATAATTAGACCGACCATCATTCCGTCAGTGCAGTTCATAGCGTTATTGGTGGCCACTGCAAGTTTCACCAAACCCGCCGGTTTTATTAGTCACGTGGATGGTGCGTCCGTTTCGTAGGTTTCTCACCGTACACCAGCTCACCCTATTAACACAAGCTTTTCCATCCTTTGTTTTTGTTGCTGGATATCCTTTGTACCTATAATTATTCCGGCTGAAGGATTAATGGCGGGAACTTACGTTATACATCCCATCAAATATTACGGTAAGCCTGCACAAGTAGCCTTTGTCACATTAAAGTCTCCCCTCTAGACTTTAGATGAACTATGCTGCGCATGAAGCTAATGTGGGAGACAAATCTTAACGACACGACGGTATGAGCGTTCCAAGCTACTGAAAATTAACAACAGGGACCATACATATGGGAAGAGAATGGTCCAAAGCTGTGCTCCAACATTCGCGCAACGTACTTTTTGAAGCACCTTGTTCTTTGCTTAACATTTGATTGATTATTATTTGAAACACAAAATCGGGAGTGGGGTGGTCAAATAAGTTTTTGGCCACAAACAAGTTGAAGATGTACTGCGATCACATGTCTGGCAATTGAAGCATTCCAGTATCGTACATGTTCGACGTTTTTCGGGGCATGGTTCAAGTGACGTTTGACGAGTAGGATGTGAAGCTTCACTGGACACTAATCACAATCAGCCTTTCTCTTAGGTAACCAATAAGTCACAAAACCCGAGCTCGCACACTTACGTGAAGCTTTTTCCTCATCAGAATACCCACAATACTTGCCTGATGTTTACGTGTCAGACCACTTTGGAGAGCTCATTGTCCAGTAGACTCTTTTCTCAGGCTTCAATGAAGCTGAAGTGTCATTAGGCCGGATGAGTTGCTGAAGTAAGAATAACGATTCATTACTAGCTGACCTGAAATAATGGATCAGCAACTGTGGAAAATGGTTCGCGTCGTACCGCTTGAATACTCACGGACCCCAGCCATCAGTTGCCACTAGAGGAACGTGGCCCCAGAAAAAGGTTCCAGTGAACAGTTTTCCTTTTATCGTTTGTTTTCCAACTTACAAAGGCAGGATATTAACATAGGCAATGGAAGTCTAATGTCAGCAACATAAAGTGATGATAAAATTCAAAGAACGAATTTGAACTCAGAGATCGTTTAGATTCCAGATTGCGTCGTACAAAACCGTGACGTGAACCTGCGCGTGTGATTATACAAAAGCTCCTCTTTGACTCGGGTGGTAAACGGGTAGCTGCCCCGGTAATGCTTCAACGAATCATACAGGAACACTAACGGTTGCACATTTCAGTGCTCTGACACTTTTGTTCATAACTTTATGTTATCTCATCGGACCTAGACAATTTGGATACTTTTGTGTTTCTCTCGTGCCCTATCGGAATATACAAATTTCGCGTTCTTACTGTGACAAGTTCTTAACTTAGTATTTTGAAGCACGGCGCACGGAACTTCAGCCGCGGACAAAATTGTTTTTGAAGAAATTCTGTCAACTTTGCTATCACTGGATAGCCCTTCCTTTTCTGCGTCTAGTGGTGCAAAGCATTCAGTTGTGCATCCATTAGTACTGGAGTTATTGCTTGTTAGCACGTTTCGTCCATCACGTCAGCTTGAAATGTCCAGCGTCTCACCAATCCTGCCGCACTCGATCGATAGAGCGAGCGTCCTTACCAAGCCTGTTAAGCCGTGCGGTCGTACCACCAGATCATCCACCCGCGCCGTGAAACTTGCCCCTCCACTAGCACCAGTAGCGATGACGCATGCAGCCGACATGTCCACCCAGCGTGACCAATGTGCAGCTTGTCGACAAACGGTGAGTCCAAAAGTACTTCCAGTCACGTGTCGTTTATGTAAACTATGTGTGCATGCTGCTTGTGATGCGGCCTCAACCCAGGCCAGTAGTGAATTGCTGAATAGCGATAGCCACCCCGCAGTCTGTTATCACTGTGCAACTGATTCAGGAAGCGGCAGAAGCAGGTTGGATGACAGAATGGGGTTTTTGAAGCAAAGGTGAGTAAACTTCAGTAGCAGGTTTACCCACTGATTCATGACTCGGCCATTAAACCAAGCTGTGCCACGAATGCGGAGATATCAATAACGAATGCGGAGATATCAACAACAAATCTCCAATATTATATGATGAACTTACAATCTGATAACAATGCACCAACGCCCCAAGAAGATAAAGCCAAGTCATTTTATGGTTCACCCATCGAAGCCACCCGGAACAGACATAAACATGTAAGAGAGTCACTTGCGAATAAGTTTGTCACGAAGTTGCATTACGAACTCAGTGTAATCTGTATCAACATCAAAAAACCGAGTGAATCATTATTGCAAAAATAGGCATAAATATGGCATGGAAGAGTGGTTAAAGTTGTGTAAAAGAATGCAGTTGAAACCTGTTGAACCAGTATCACTGACACGATTAAGCCGATCACCGAATTCATTACATAAAGACAAACCAAGACTCCTCAAAGTTACTGTTAGGACTGAGAAAGACTTGGAGCGTATATTGCTGTCAGCATTTCTACTCCAGAAAGGGTCTGAAAATAGTGAAAGGATTTTTGCTGATGTATCTTGGTGGGAAAGGTCTCGCAAACCTGGGATACAAGCTAGCATTAATGGTGCTGAAGGTCGAAGCCTAATTATTCTAGGTGTCCCGGAGACTGATGAAACAACCGATAAAAAGGTGAGAAACAAACACGATTTTCTTCAATGGAAATTCCTCAGCGATACACTTAAAACGGACGATGTGGCTGTGGTTGACACGTTCCGGATCCCCAAATCACCAAAGTATATGGGGAGTGGTCCTAAACCGCTAAAGCTCACTCTACTCCGAAGTGAAATGCTCGACATAGTGAAAACGCAGTGGCAACGTTATCGAAACTTGCTTCCTAGAGAGCTAAGGATAAGTTCATCTACACGTTTCAAAGGACCGGCAGATGCTGACGAAGTCAATGCAAAAGAACCGGTAGAACAGTGTGAAAGAACAGTTCCAGCAAAAAACGATCAACCGCCGACTCTTCCGGAGTCGGCATCGTTGTAAACACTCCATCCGCACGTCCCCACTTGCATTGCCCTTCATTGTTATCAAAGACAACGATCAAATGTCTCTACACGAACGCGCAATGCTTGACTAATAAGTTAGCCGAATTAGTCGAACTATGTAGAAAACACTTACCACATTTGATTGCCGTAACCGAGACCTGGTTCCAACCACATATATCTGACAATGAACTCGAAATCAGAGGGATGTCTCTCCTTCGTCGTGATCGCATAGTCAGAGGAGGGGGAGTGGCAATTTACTATAACCAACAACTTTTGTGCCGGGAGGTCACTGATGGTGACCTGATGCTGCAAGATACTCTATGGTGCTCAGTAAAAATGGTATCAGGAGCAGACTGCATAGTGGGCGTGATTTATCGACCACCGTCAGCACAGGAATCATACAATTCTAGCTTACTGGAGAAAATTCGCCTGGTGTCTTCTAGATATCGGACCAGAGTGCTAATTATGGGTGACTTCAATCTACCAAACTTACTGAAAAGTCAGATACACCCAGTAAACTCCCTTGATAGTACCTTCCAAGAACTGCTGCACGATCTACCCCTTTATAACCATGTCTCAAACAACACTCGTTTTAGAGGAACAGATACGCCCTCCATCCTGGATCTCGTACTAACAGGTGAAGAAAATGTGGTTGAAGACATGACCTATGAAACTCCACTGGGACTAAGCGACCATCTGGTACTTGTTTTCGACTATGTGTGCAACGCAGAAAGGTCGAGCGACGCACACAAAACGATAAGAAAGGTAAATTTCGTAAAACTATCAAATGCCCTTCATAACATTACAGACTGGAGTCCGGAAAGTAGCGACGTGCACCAGCATTGGTCCAGACTGATAGGGAGACTTCGGAATGAAATAGAATTGCACTCATACTATGTCCCGAAGAAACCAAGAAAAGGTTTTCAATTCCAAGTAAGGAGCCGAACACGGAAATGGATAGCGGTACGAAATGCTGCATGGGGAGACCATCAACGGCACGTCACACCAGAATCTTGGGAAAAATATCGACTACTAAGAAATAAAGTCACCAAACTCGTCAAAGAAGATAAACAGGAACACCAAACACAAATAATAAGGAAAATGGAACAAAACCCAAAGCTCCTTTACCAAATTGTTAACAATCAGTCAAAAGTAAAACCTGGAGTTTCACCGTTACAAACTTCTGAAGGTACAACTGCCACTGCATCCGCAGCTGCTGAGGAACTGGCAAACTTTTATTCCACAGTCTTTTGTCCCAAAGAATGTGTAACTCTTAGTCTGCATCCGCTTCTTTCACCCACCGACACACTTCAAGACATGACTGTGAACGCGGAGAGTGTACTTCTCATACTCCTCGGTTTGAATACGAAAAAATCCCCTGGAGCTGACGAAATAACGCCGCTCATTCTTAAGCAATGTGCTCGCTCCTTGTATACATCTCTCACAGATCTGTTTAATCTGTCACTAAACTGCAGTATGGTCCCCATGGACTGGAAGTGTGGCACAATCACTCCAATTTTCAAAGGAGGGGATCGCTCAGATGTGTCCAACTACAGACCTGTTACACTATTACCAGTGATCTCCAAAGTGCTTGAACGACTAGTGGCGAATAAGCTTACCAAACATCTTGAAGGAAATAACATACTCTCTATTGCACAACATGGTTTCAGAAAGAGTCACTCCTGCCTCTCTAACCTCCTCCTAACTCTCGATGACTGGACGCTGGCTATAGACAACGGCAATCCCATCCATGCTTGCTACCTGGATATGTCCAAAGCCTTCGACCGTGTTAACCATAGCATACTTTTACAGAAGCTAAAACAACACGGTGTCACGGGTAAACTATTGGCTTGGTTAGAGAACTACCTGATGGACCGTGTTATTCAAGTCAGAGTCGACGGTGCTTTATCGAAGCCAGTTGCGGTCACAAGTGGAGTACCTCAAGGATCGGTTCTTGGGCCAACCCTCTTTCTAATCTACGCTAACGACATACCAAACCTTGTTCGATGTAAAATTATCTTATTTGCAGATGATATCAAGTTATGGGCGAGTATACACACCTCCGAAGACTGTGTACTTTTGCAGGAGGACCTCAACGCACTATATGATTGGTCATTGAGAAACAAATTACCCTTCAATTTTCAAAAATGCAAAATGCTCAACATAGGAAAATGTGTTGAATTCACCTACACACTGGGTCCGCATCGTCTTGCATGGACTACTGACGAAAAGGACTTGGGTGTTTGGATTAGTAGCAGCTTGAAGACCTCATTACAGTGTACTGCTGTCTACAAGCGGACTTCAAAAATCCTGGCACTGTTGAAACGGATCTTCGGTAGATTCACAAGACAGACGCTGCCCAGTATACTCAACACGTATATCAGACCAACGATGGAATATGCTGTCCAAGTCTGGTCACCATGGCTTCAAAAGGATATAGTTCTGCTACAGCGAATATACCACCGAGCTACCAAGTTGGTGACTGGACTCCAGAGCAAACCATATGAGGAGAGGATTGAAAGTCTTAAGTTGTTTGACTTCTGCTATCGCCGCATCAGAGGCGATTTGATCCTTACATACAACATATTACACACACCGAACCACCCGCTCCAAAAACTGTTTGTCCGGCGAGAACCGCGAATTAGCAGGACTCACGATTATTTGCTGGCAGTACCGCACTCGCGAGGGAACAGCCGGAGGTATTTCTTTGCAGTCCGCGTGTGTTTCGCCTGGAATTATCTACTCCAACATGTCGCTCACTCACCCAAGTTAAATATTTTCAAAACTAATCTAGACTCATTTTTATCTACACAACCAAAAATCGAACCCCCACACAGTGCCTAACTTCTTTAAAAAAAATTCACGAACGCATTTTTGTTCTCCATTGTACGCACATCACTTACTACCATCCTGTGGTATTTGTAAAGCTGATTGCTTCTTATACCATTAGAACCTTGAATTACCTTGAAAGTGATTGTTTGTCGGGACTCCTTATTCTAACACTTTCAGGTAAACCTGATATGGATTTAGAGGCGAAACATGCTTATTCTGGTTATTTTAGGTAGAAAACGTTTGTTCTGAACTTTCTACTTAACTTCGGAAATGGTTCACGAACGCCGAATTTAGGACACGTTTGCAGGGATGCTGTATTATCCAATGTTACAGAACAAAAATAGCGCAGTTTTGTTGTAAACCACAAATAGAGGCTTCGTGATGTAGTACTGTGTCTGCCAAAGCACAGAAGTAGAAAAAGACGACCAAAAACACTCTTTTTGAAGTGAGGTATCACAGTGACTGAAACTAGAGGACGCATATGTACTTACCTTGCACCGAACTTCACGCCATTCCACCCACACACAACGTATCCAACGTAAGGTGATTAAGCGAAGTCAGGGGATGTGTGAGTAGAGGCCTTTTTGTCCAACCGGCCGGTTCCGTATAATTTGATAAAAGTCCACATAAAAGATAAGATGTCCAACACTAGAGACGGAAACGGCCCAGAGAGCGAACTTTCCGCCGGTACAATGCCCACGGTTCCCTGCAGTACAGCAGTATGGACAGCGCCACCAACAAGTGGACACGGAGCTTGCTGGGCATGTTCAGTCTGGTGTTGGTCCTTCAAAACTTTTGGGAGCAACGTTGATCCTCGCCACACGAACACTAGGCTCGCGGCCTGTGGTCAAGTACGCCGGCAGTATGCTCCTTAGCAAAACTCCGCGCATCTCTCAACAATACATCCGTTAATGCAAATTTGAGGTGCACGTTAGGGATCCACACACCCGCCTACAAAAGGCTGGAAGAAAGAAAATGTATTACGTCAGTCAAAAATAAACCAAAAATTTGATATCGCGATCGCGATAGCTTCGGTCAGCTGGCGAAATTCGTCTGCACTTTTTGCGACCACCGAACTGTCGCCTGCGTGTAGCAGCACCAGCATTTCTGAAGTAAATACCAGGCTGTGGATACCGAAACGTCGAATAATTAGCACCCGTGAGGCACCCAAACTCAACATCTTCCTCCGCAGAGCTCTAAAGGTCAACTGTTGGAATTGCCATCAAGTGCAAACTGCATCAGTGTGGGGCCGGGAAAACCCTGTTTCTGTTCACTGACAGTGTCAAAATCACCACAATACAATCCACACGACTGTACTTCCGCCTTTGTGCCCCCATGCAGCATTCAAGTCAAATTTCTGAACTTACCTGCATATCCAAACTTACCAGGCATCACCTCGCAGCTAGTGAAATCGGAGGTCTTGTTGTGCACGAAGAGAGCATACAGGGTTGATTGCAATCCTGGCACTTCCCACGAATCTGCCAGATGGCAAACGACGTGTCGGTTATACTGCGACTCTCCCGGAACCCACGCTGCTCTTTGAGAGGCTCCGCACCCGCTCACCCTACTTCCTCCGGCAGTTGTCCTTGATTTTTCAAACACGCTCGGCTAGTTGAGGGCGGGTACTCCGGAACGTGGTCTTCTTCAGTTCATTTTCTGGGTCCAATGTGCAGAACGACAAACGCGGTATTCTCCTGTCATACCAAGCTGGGGATAACGAAGTCGTTATCGCTGAACCAGACCAGTCGTCTTCCACGCTCCACACTGGTATTCTTGGTGGTTTCAATCGTAGTCTGTTCTTTGAGTTGTCTCCATATACCCCCGGAGGTGGTGGGTAAGGGGGCGACGTGCAGAAGAGCGGCAACTTCACATTGAAATCAGTTTGGCCTCGGAACGCTGCAGTCATTAGATGTCCAAATTATACCGTTGTCCGGAAGATCCACAATAAACAGGGTGCGTACATGGATGAAAAATTTGGTCCTGATCAGTCTAGGGTCTGTATTGCATTCAGCTCCGCGCACCACTCGCACCATACGCACTTCAAAAATATCACGCTGCTGCACATTCACGTAGTCAAACAAATGGTGTTGACTGTTTTCTAGAACACTCCACGTCATGGTATCTTTCGCATTCAACTGGAATCCGGTGTTCGTGATAGCCAGCTCATGAGTAACATAGAACTGCAGTGGACGATCACGGTTCTTGTTGATTTCATCAGCGCTGTAGGGTCCAAGGGTTCCTGGAAAGGCCACCGAGTCGCGTCCACCTCGAGAGTTTACGTCACTCAGAGCAAATATTAGGTCACTAACCAGCGCCGGCCGGAACTGGTTACCCGTATAATCGGTGTGGTATATAATTAGACAACAAACATTTAAAAGATGGCAGACCCGCTCTGACGGATTCGCAAGCTCACGAAAACCATTCGAGAGTTGATGCCGTGCGGTTCGTTTATCGTCAAAGCAGTGATGTGGCCAGCGACTGAGAAACAGACACCACGTTCTCGGGCAGTCTGTGGGGGAACATATCCAGTACATGTATCCAGAACCTGTTTTCCGCAGCCTGCCCTGATCTACAGGCCTTGTTTCATTCATGACTGTTACATCGTTGTCACAGCAGCCTGGATCCATGGCGATCTCTGTGGTATGACAATTCGGCCTACCTCTGGTGCTGCATCGAATCAGCAGTGTTTGTACGCTCCACGTCCCAAAAGGCAATGCATTGCGCCGTCGGAAGTATCGCAGATTGGTCGAGGGCTGCGCGTTATAAAAGGAGTGCACCGTCCCCAGCGACCATCTTGGTAGGGGCTAGCCATCAAGACCATCCTCGAACGTCTCGAGAACAGTAACCTTCACGGCTTCCGTCGAAGGGTGCTCGAAGTCTGACAGACTTAGATGGCAGAACTGCGTTGCTTGCAAAGTAGGTGATTGCTTGTCACGCACGGGTTGAGCTTGTGTCCTTTTAAGTTTGTGGTTCTCGCCAGATTTAAGAGATTTCGAATGCGGAGATCCTTTGCCATCATTATTTTGCACGTAGACTCACGCCTCCTTCAGCTGTATGTAAGCCAGTGGGAGAACGTCCAGAAGCTTCAATCGTACTCTGTGGTTGTACTAGTAGAAACCCATAACCCTTTCCGTTGCACGCTGTTGCGCAGGTTCAGGGGTGGCTATCCTCATTGGGTGTGGAGCGCTTGTCTTCATGCTTAAATCCATCAGAAGTCCTACTAGGGTGCCAAAAATATGTTCCAAATGTTTTACTCGGAATTCCCAAGTAATCTGCTCAACGTTGCTGACATGACGTTAACTTGTGGTAGTGTCAGCGTGGTGGCTTCGAAATGGAGGCTTGCTGGAAGTAGAGTCCCAAGGTTTTTTCCCTGGTGGACGAAAATAAGTGGTTGTGGTGGATTATTCTATTCTCATGTCGCTTGTACGTGAGTCCCGACTTCCTGGTGCTAGAAAGCAGAATGTTGTCTATCAACGACCGCTACACCACGTCAAGATCCCAACACAGAACAGTCTTCAGGAGACTTCAGTGTGCGCCACAGGTTAGTATCGGCCACAAAGATGAAGAGGAATGGGCTAGCAGCCTGTGAGTAGTTCACAAACAATAATAAAAAGGGCCCAGTATGGACCCATGAGAGCCTCGAACGCGGAAGTCAGCTCACCTCAGACCTCACACAGTGCGTCCTGTCTGATAAGTACTGTATCCATTTGCATAGCCTTCCGCCTGGAACCCATGCGTAATAATTTACTGGGT
Organism: Paragonimus westermani; assembly: GCA_008508345.1. Classification (NCBI taxonomy): domain Eukaryota; kingdom Metazoa; phylum Platyhelminthes; class Trematoda; order Plagiorchiida; family Troglotrematidae; genus Paragonimus; species Paragonimus westermani. The sequence goes on along the minus strand of QNGE01002844.1, from coordinate 82,054 downwards.
GCAGCACGGTGATTTACTGCACCAGAGGTATTGATGAGGTATGAGGAAGCAACGTTTACCGAGTAGCGCTATTTCGCAGCTTCGATCCAGGAGCCTGCCATCAACAGCAGGTTGACGGTGCACGAGTAACATTCTCGGAATCCATGCGGGTGATCCATTAAGGATTTGGTGGGTTAAAGCTGTACTCCTATGCTATCGTCCACTATGCTCTCGTCTACCTTGAAGACACGTGGAATCATGTCAGCCGAGCGGTGGCTCTCTACATCGATTCTGTCACTCTCTTTGTAGATGGGCGGTATGACAAGGTACTTCCGGGCATAAGGAAGATAACCGGAGATGAGTGTTCAAAACAGCGCCGAAATAGGGTAGCTAGCGCAGCAGCGAATTCCTGAAATACAGTGGGCTGTAGGCTATCGCGGCCGATGAATTCTTTGACTTCAGCTCGGGAAACTGAGTTCATAATTGACATCAAAAATCAGGGAAGATTTGGACGGAGATGGAGACTCAAGCTTGCTTGTTGTCCGGCGATGTCTAATTCAACAAATGCTGTCAAGTGATAAAGGCGGAGTGTCTCAGCAGTCTCTCGGTTATTGGCTTACAAATCTCAGGACCCTATCATTGATAACAATTGATTAAGATTTCGTAAGGGACACACGGTGTCCGTAGAGCTGCTAGGGAGAGCTAACAGCAGCCTCTACGAAAGTAAACTGGGGATAGCGACGATCTAATCTTACCGCTGCTATGCAGAGCTCTGGAACATTTTTGTAAGCCCCGTGCGCGTCCTCGGTATCAGGTGTAGCAAAGCTACTGCACACAGCTTCTTACTCTTGCATGGGGCGTTTTGCGTAAGGTTCAAATGAGTCTCACTTCCGCTCTTTCTGGTGGAAAGAAAGGTTTTGTTACCATAATCACCTCGTTCAGCCTGTTAATGTTATACCCGCGATGTTTTTCGAGAAGCCGGCTCGGTCAAAGACTAGACAAGTCGGCTTTTGGTGCCAGGTAATCTCAACGTCACAATCAACCCGAAACAAATACCTACGCGGTTGTCAGGAAGCTCATTGGTTTCAAAAACGTCCACCATATATGGCCCGGTGGTGAGAAGTAATTACAGACGAAATGGGTCATGCCCCTCGGCACAGCTGTACGTGTTCTGTTAAAGCGACACCCTATGCGAGATTATAAAACCCCGCAGCCTCCGGTCTGAAGACGAGGTTGGTGCTCGTGAGGTTGAGAATTCTGGCGATCAAAACTCCACCACTTCGCTAGGCAGATTGCTGTGTATACGGAAAGGAATCACAATGAGGATGAAGGAGGTGGATTACACAATGCGCTATTTGCCAGTATAAGTGAGCGAGAGGCGACACTGTCCATCCATTCCGTTTACAATTAAGGCACTGTTCCCTGAGCAACTAGATTAAGGAACACTAGCCTGCTGCAGACCTCCGCCGTCTTGCTTGCACAGAAGTGTGGGGATGACAGTGTCATCTAACTTAGAATCAAACACTTCCATTGGGAGATTATGAAGAATTTTAGTAGCGCGCTAGCGAATTTAATGGGCAAGGTTTGAGGATGTGTGTGCATACAACTTAGAAAACGAACGAGAGGGTTAAATAAGGACACAAAATTTTCATCCGGGGCCCTGTGCAAACGAACGTCGTTGGACAAGCGCGGCAAGTATTGCACATGGTAAACTATTCCCGCCCGCGAAGACTGTCGGAGTTCTCAGTGAGCGAAGTGCCGAATTTCACTTATTTAGTCCAAAAAAACTCCGCTACACTGGATGCCTTCAGTGGTCCACAATACACCTCTACGGTGAATGTTCGGACAACATTAACCTGGCCGAACTGGATGAAAATCACCGACGCGCATTCGCGAACACCAATTAGCCATCAAGAAACACGATCAACTTTCTTAGATCTCTATCCACGAGGATCAAACTGGACACACCTTCAACCCAAGCACCATAGAAATTCTTATTCGAGTAAGCATCCGACACGCATGAAAGTTTTTGGGCTTGGAATTCTTCAGCTGGGTAAGTGAACAGATATCCAGTTGGAAATTATCTATGAGCCAGTGCGAACCAGGGATTGGGGAGGTGTGAACCCCGTCAAGCTCAAATGCCGACAAACCCGAACGAAGCAACTCGAACGTATCGAACCAGTGGGCAAGAACGGACGACGGACGATCAGTCGGTTCGAAATTCCCAAAGCGAAGAAGTGACCCATCCAACCAAAGGATAAAGACCAACCAATCAGATTCAGGGCGTCAATTCAACAACAATAGGAAGCAACAAATCAGACTTCAGTTCAAAGGTTCACAAAGTTCAAGGCATAACCAATCGGGTGCCAGACCAAGCTCAAACGCAAAGAGCGGAGCAATTATATTTCAGGTCGAAGGTCAAAACGACGGAAAGTGATCAATCAGAATTCAGGCCGAGTTCACCTTACACCGGCACAAGAGGCCACATTTGTGTTTTTGATGCGCTGAATGGAGATAAACCATCGGTGTACAACTACTTCAGGGGGCAAATACGGTTGCTACTGTCCGATAGTAAGAGGTGAGGAGGAACCACTTTTAATCCACAGTATGCAGATGAGCTGGGGCTAAAGTTTTCAGGGCAATTTCGAGGATTACCTGGAACCGTCCTTGGGTCTGGTTTACTCCATTGTCGACGGCCAGTCTCTAGCTTTCGTGGCTAATTTACTTGCCCGTATCATTCATAGCACTATAAGGGATCTCCTGTGCACCTAATCAAATGAACATTCTGTCTTTATTCTTAACAGGTTTTTTCATTTCGCCTATGTTGAATTCGTACCTGCGAAAAGTGACTTGGTGTGACGTGAGCTAAATCATGGCACTCCGCTGGAAATCCTTTACAAACTCGATAATTCTCCCCCCGATGGATCTGTGGATTCTCTCTAGGTAGGAAATCTCTAATTTGGTCCAGGAGGTTTGGATAAGCGGGTAACTCGAAATCTGGTTTAAATTTCCTTGGTGTCATTGTCTATCCATATTTTTGCTATCTTGGTGCCCGGTGCATCAAAAAATTATACACGATCACTGCTATTCTTTGTCGAATAGCATAACTCATTGAGTATTGTATTATTCGTTTTCGATATTATCCGTATTAATTGTGTATTAGCTTTTTTGTCCTTGATAGTATCCGTATTATTTTCTAGCATCGTGTTTCCTTTCCATTAACAACTGTCATATTTACTCACAGACCATAACACAATGACACGCACAAGATCCAGCAGCATCGATGGATCAGAGGTATCGAGTGCTTGTGGTCGTTTCGGCTGCCGCATGACTGTTCAGAACGGTATGCAGTGCCAGACGTGCCTACACTGGTACCACTTTAAGTGTACTGGCCTCAGAGA